>VZTL01077184.1:0-30563 GCA_013400535.1 Scopus umbretta | reverse complement strand
CTCCTTAGAGTTAAGTGGGATGAATTTTGGCCTAAACAGCCCATAATGGGTGATGACCGATGCACAGGAGCATGGTATTGCAGTCTCGCAGACCAGTGTCATTGCACTGTATCTTCCACGAAGAGGAGTTTTCTTCATGGATTTATTCCAAGCCAAGACAATAGGAAGAGGCTGAGCACATTGCAAAGTGATGGCTGACAAGAAAAAGAACTGCTTGGCACAGTGGAATTAAAGTGGAAAACTTTAATTTGTACCTGCAGTGTTTGTGAGGATGCCTGTTTTTAATTCATCTTGTAGGGATAGTGGCGTACCTTCATGGCTGCCACTTCACGGTGTACAAGATAAATGCTATTCAACACTGCAGTGAGCATCTACTGCTAGGGGTCTTGGACAGCACAAGCTACGTTCTAAACTGTGACTGTTGGGTACAGCTATGGTATAATACGTAGGATAAGGCTGAGCTTGATTTTTTAATCCTCTCAGATTAAACTTTTTAAATTTTGTGGTTATTTTCATAATAAAGGCTTTTAAAAAAGGATCTTTAAAATTGCCGTTGATTGACCTAATGTGAGCTGCTATAGGTGACTGGGAAAGGTTATCTCAGACTGTAATTCCCAAAGAATTGATCTGTGTCTTGACTCAGAAGTCTTTTAAACCTTTATTTCTGCATCTTTTCTGCAGGTACCACCTGCAGGAAATTAAAGGAAGAACAGAACAAGAAAGCACCATGTCTTCAGTCTCAGCTTATTACAATGGAAAGACCGTACTTATCACAGGAGCTACAGGTTTCATGGGCAAAGTACTGGTGGAAAAGCTTCTGCGCTCCAGCCCTGATGTGAAAGCAGTTTATATACTTGTCAGGCCAAAGGCTGGACAGTCAATGCAAGAGAGAGTGGCCAACATGTTGAAATGCAAGGTAAGTTTCTATATTTTATTCTAGAATCTAATGTGAAATCTGTTTAGCTGGCTGAAGCAAAGGACTTGTGTTATACTCAATTCATGAAGAACAAAATACCATCTTCTACTGTAACTGTTGTGTATTTTTGTTGTGTCTAAAACAAAAAAAATTGCACATGAATGAACCTGGATCTGTCTTATTTTGATAGGTAATGCAGGATTTTGCACCATAGTGATATAATTCTTCTTCCTTTCTGCATTGCTGTTTATTGAGAATTATTATTTTCAAAAACATGTTACCTTAACAAATTTCCTTTTTGCAAGAAGAGCAGCATTTTACTCTCATGAAATAACTGTTTTCCTTCACCCACCTTCAAAACATAATGTTCAAACATTCAAAAATAAAACAGTGAGCCTATCACACTCAAGCCCTTGCCCTTCTTGGGGCATTAAACTCATTTCATAAGACAAAGCCTGTTGGCAAGGTATAGTGGGCTGTGCCTTGCTGCAGTACAGTAGGGCATCTGCCATCTTATGATGTCAGCTCCAGTTTAACCTTAATTATGGTTAAGGAAGCAATAACATAGTGTTGCATTTGAAAAGGGTGCTTTCCAAAGTTGCTTGCAGCAGAACACAAAGGCTGAGACAGCCCTCTGAGTTGAAGAACAGACCTGTATGACCTCCACCCATGTGGCTTGTTTCAATGAGGAAAACCAGATCTCTAGTGTCAAGAAGGATGTGAAAGCCCTTTGCTGTATGAATGTAAAGATTTGTAAGGAGACACTGCTAAAGCAGTTATCTAGAGTGGACTTAGCCTGAGGACCTCAAGGTCCTCAGGAGCGTAGGCCAGTGGTGAGGTCATGAACTTGCTCAGGCTCTTCCAGCTATGATAAGTGCCAGAGTTGAAGCCAACGTTTACTGCTAATGCGAATTTGTACATAGCCGATGTGAAATGTGGGGAGGGGACAGATCTGGCCCTAGTAGACAAGGAATTACTTGGAACAAATCCGAGAAGAGTCAATGTATCTTTAGAGTATTGATCTAAAACTTTGAACAAGGCTTGACTGGAAGTTCTACTGGAGTAGAGGTCAAATAGGGCTATAGATAACTTACTTAGAAACAGGTAGGTCTGGGAGAAGGCTTGCATTTTTCCTTCTAATGTTCTGAGTCATCAAGCCAGAAAATCTTAAGTATGTCCAACAACAGAGTTTGATTTTGTGTGTGTGTGTATTGAACAGCGGGTAGGTTATTTCCCTGTTCAGGAAAATTTGTAAGTTATATAAAAGGAAGCTATCACATTGGTTGCTTTTTGCAAGTCTGTCAAGTGCACAATTTTCCATTAAATTTTCCATTACTTTTCCCTTCAATGAACATTTTTCAGCTGTTTCTACAGCTTTCATCACTGAAGTCTGTGGGTAATGGTTTTCATCATCAAACAGCAAAATCCCAAATGTGGTGTGTTTGTATGTTTTTTTGCCTTTTTTTTAACCCACAAAGAAAATGGCAAACCAAGCTATTTTTCAGGACTTCTATAAGTTTTGGTTGCATTTTATGTATGAATATTACTGGCTTATCTCTTTAGTTGGCCAGCACATCTTAGTGGTGGTGTTAGCTCTAGGTGAGGTTCCCTAGTAGCTGTTTTATTGTTGCAGCTGTACTAAATGTAACCTTTTTTTTCCTAGCATGTGTTAGCAGTTTTAGACATGCCAACAGCAAACAGGACTTGATAACCTCTCCTTGAACCTTTGACAGCCTTCTTCAATATGTTTCAAGTGAACAAAAGAAGGAGACAAGCCTCTAAGTTAGGTTGCTGCAGTCTTGAAACGACAGAAGCTCTAGGGGCTTGCTCACAACTCATTCAGGTCGACACCAAAAAAAGGTGTCTTTTTGATGTTCTTTTAAAAATAAAACAAAAACACTTCTCTAAGGCAGAAACCCAACTCTTCAAGGGTTATTTCCATGTATGAATGTTGACAGCCTTTTTTTTTTTCTAGAAGTGAAACTGTTAATTTCATGGCAGATGAAGAGGGCTAGAAACATTATTCTTAACATTTTTGTGGATTGTTTCCAGTTAAGTTTGCTGTCTGTCTAAGCCACATAATCAGTCATTCACAATCTAGAGACTACACTTTCCATTTACAGTTGTGGTTTGCATTTTCCAGTTTGGGAAACCCCTGAGCTATATAACAAATAAAAAAATGCAGCAAAAGCTTATTCCAAGTCTTCAGGCAACATTTGCATTTCACATTCCTGATCATAATCTCTGTTGAAGAATGCATATATTTGAGTACGCACAGGAAAATTCAGAATAAAATCCCTTCTCTTCATTACATGTACATATATAATTTCTAATCTCTACTGCATAATTAATTGTTCTTTTCCCCCACAAACTGTTGGATGTAATGCAATACAGTATTTGTATCTGGTTTTAGGAGAAAATACTTTATTTCTATTTCTTATTCTACCCTATGTAATCTTCTCTACTGACTGATCACACATTTAGTTTGAAAGTAACTGTTTCTCTTTTACATTATGCCTTGACCCCATACTATCCTGTGGAATTTCTCATTTTCACATCCAGAAGGGAAGTTTCCCAGGAACCAGAGGAATAGAGAAAAACAGGTTGCCAGCTTCTAAATATTTTAGACAAACAGACAAAAGTAGTATTTGGGAGGAAATAAGATGAAAATAGAGAAGTAGATTGGCAGGAATCAGTTGCACTAATTACCCAGAGGTAAGGTCGTCTGGGTACTCCTGATTTTTGGTAGTACTTTATATTTTGAAAGAAATTGCCTATCATTTTCGATCTCTCTTCATATCTTTTAGGACAACCTGTGAAACCTTTGTGTTTTCTATCACACCTACAGGGATTTAAATGTTGAGACATCATATTTATGAACTGTCTTCTTCACAGTGTGTACATGTAAATATGCTGGAAGATGACTCCTGTTAAATGAAAAAGCAATTTTAAGTTACAAAAGTGTGATAAGGTGTGAAGGGGCAAAATGCCTTAGTTTGTGCTTTTAAAAAGTTTCTTATCTGGAATTTTTGTTTTACTCATTAGTTGATGGGAGGTATATTTTTATCAGAGGTAGGAAGTTGTTTCAAGGAGTGTTTTTTGTTGTTTGATTGCTCCGTGTGGAGAAATGGGCAGGAATGCTTGAATGGTTGTCTCAGATTCCCTGGAGAGCAGTCACTGGGCTAGCGCTGAGTCACTGGTTGTAGCTTTCACGTTGTCCCAGGGAGAGCAGAGCTTCTTCTATGCCCTGCATGCAGTGAAACAAGGCTGCTCACTGCTGCCAGGCTGTTTCTCAGATCTATTTGTTCAGTGCTCCTAATTAGAAAGATCAGTCAAAGTTGGGAGTGGAAAAGACTTGTTAATGTCTCCTAGGCACAATGTCTTCTCAGAGAGAAAATGGGGAGGCTGTGAGGCTGCTGAAAGTGAGGAGCAGATATTGCTGGGTGTGACCAGAAGTTCTGTAAAATGCCACTGCTTTTTCATATCGTCCAACCACAGATAACCCTTACAGTTAACCCTAACAGGTGCAGTGGATGGTCAGATAGACCTTCTTCTCTTCCCTGCAAAGCTTTGTCTGGAACCACACATTATGATGGGACTGACCACTGAAAACAGCAGAAGCCCAACGTTATCAGATACCTTTGCCTCTTCAGTATTCCCTTGTCGAGTGTGCTATGCTTATCAGCAAATATATGGCAAGACCCTCTGTTAGCCCTATAAATTTCACCAAGTCATGCCAGATTTCTCTATTTCCACCTCCCTTGGCTATCCCTTTCTCCACTCCCTCGCTCATGCATCTTGCTTGTCACCATAAGCACTAAAGGTTCTCTGCACCAAACCAGTGCAGTGTCACTCTATCTGCAATTGTGTCCCCTAAATCTTCTGCAACCACGGCATAGAGCATGGACCAGTATTTGGAACAGAGTAATGAGGTTTTTTGGTTGATGGAATGGGAACCCACTTGCTCAGTAAGAGGTCTGGAAACTGCCAACTGGAGTGAAACAGATCTGAAGATGTTGTCTGTTTTGTTATTTATTTAGATTTGCTTCGCTTTTGTCAGTAGATTATTAGACATAACTCTGGTATTTGTGTACCAAAGGAACAAATCTGTCATTTTAACAAAAACTTGTTTCTTGCTGGACCTCATGCTTTGTAAACCATGTGGTAGAGAGGAGCTAAATTTTAAGGGTAGTAACATAACTGACACAAATGCAGGCAAGGTTCTTGAACCATTCTGTGCCTCTTTCTGAAGCTAACGTCATCTGCTGCCGTGTTCAGTTTCATTTCTTTCTCTTCTCCAATTTGTGTTTCTGTTTGAAGAAGGCTGGTAAGGTTTTGCTTTTTGTATTATCAGCTAATAATCTGTTTCCTACAGCACAAGGAAGGACCAACAAGACAGACGGTGCTTCCAGCAAGGTAACTTTTCACACTGGACAAAAAAGAAGCCACCATTAGTCCTGAGCTCAAGACTCACTCACATGTCCCTGGTGTTACTTTCTGCCGTTGGATGTTTGCAGCCCGGCTGCTGCTGCTGCTGCTGCCCCTTGGCTCTAGGCTCTGCTGGAACATGGGCATCTGGAACAAGCAAAGTGCAATGGCATTGCCTTTTCTGAGTGCTGCGCCAAAGCTGCAGCCTTGTGTGGTGAAAGCTTCTCCTCGTTTGATGGATGTCCAACCCATGTCATAACTCAGGGTGTAGAATCTCACCTGTCAGCTTTCAGCTAAACTGGGAGATCTGGCAGCCCTACCTAACTTTCTCATCTGTTCTGGATGCAAAGGCCTGCCTACCAGGAGTCTAATGGAGAAGCTGAGAAGCACAAAGGCTCGTCTTATTAAGAATTAGCAGCAGCAGAATTTGGTTTCCTACACCTCCTTTCTGCTTTGCACTTGCACAGCTGCCAGCACAGACTGCATTCTGCAGTAGTGCTGAAAGGGAAGCTAGGTGGAAATGGCAGGGGGTTTTTAATTTATTTTTTTTAATGTATACTCAGATGTCAGAGGAGCAATCATGATACGAGGAAGGAGGAAGGAAAGGTGGTGGTTGAAATTGTGTCCTCCATTGCATCAGTCAGATAAATTCAGGCCACAGTCTGCTGAAGAAGAAAGAATGTCTTTGTGTAACTGAGGTGATTCCCAGAGAAAATAGGCTGATTGCACAGTTTCATAGTCATAATGCAGTTTCCATCATTACTTAGTATACATGGATACTGCACAGTAATTTAGAATTTCTCCACACACTGCATAAGTTGATCAGGGATGCAGAGTTATGGATTTAGAACAACCCTAACTCTTCTTTGCTGTGTGTGTTTTGTTACACTTATGTGTGACTAATGACAATATTAGAAATAATAATGACTATACTTTTCTGTATGTAATCATTTCTTTGCTAAAAATTTCCAATGTGTCTGTTGATTCTGATTCATCTCAATGCCCTTTTGCAGACTGATTCCCTTCGGGATACTTGAATTTATAAATGTTAAAAATGGAGCAGCTCAGATCAACAGTCAGTTTGAAAACACTTGCATATTTGAAAATGCTGTGTCCATAGTCCTTTTTTTAGGACCACAAACTTGTTCTGTAAGGTTCTATGTACATACAAAAACAGGCATGAAAAAAATGTGGGGAGGTATTTATACACCATGATGGTGGGTCAAAAGATGAGCCCTCATTTTTTTAATGGAGCTGGAGAGAAAATGTGGGTAGCAGGATTGTGATGCAAAGTAGACATCCAGGGACAGAGAGAGGAAGCAGTTAAATAATGAGTTCATGATGTTGCTAAAGAAAGGACTTATGTTTTGGTTATGAGAAGTTGCAATGAACATCAAGACATCCAAAAGGGGAGACGTCAGCTAAGTTCAAAGATGGCAGAGAGAGAGAGAAGTGGGTCAGGAACAGAAGAGTAAGGGGATATGTTTATGACATAATGGTGACATCAGTGGAAATCTTAGTAATAGAGGAAAAATAGTACAGACACAGAAGATAAAAGGACTAAAAAAAAGCTGCAGTAATAGGAAAACTTAGGAAGAGATCCTGAAGAAAAAAATTAGAGGAAAAAAGAGAAAACAGCAGGTCTGCAGAGGCTATCAGAGATAACATTTGGAAAAAGAGAGTTTATAAAAAGCATCAGAAGGAAAGTATGAGGAGTAGAGCATGATTGTCGGTGAAAGTCAGGGCGAGGGTCTGGAAGAGAATGGGGTTGAGGAGCTAGAGGGAGGAAAAAAGTAATGGAGAGCTAGAAAAGGATGTTGGTAGGTATGAGGGAGAAGAGGAAACCTTCTTTTCTGGTATTGATGTATTTTAAATTTAATTTGCCTAATGTTGGCACTCAGGAGCCATAGCTATGCAAGCATAGGTCTTTGTCCAAAAGGTCTTTCAGTCTGAATGAAAAGCCTGGTAAGGTTATGAGCAGAAAGGGGAGAAGTAGTTCACAGTGATCAGAGAGCCCAGGGGAATGAATCAATACCGTGATCTTTGAATTATAAAAAGGGTTATGCCTGATTTAAAGCTGAAACCCTTGTGTCCTGTCTTACGGCTCTGTTGAATTCATCATTTCTCCTACATTAAGGTGATCAGATGATGTTTTCCTGCTTATCCCAAATTTTGCTAAATATGTTAATCTTCATTGAGCTTTTAGGAGTATGGGAGAGGAGATTTTAGGCCTCATTTAAGACAGTCTGTAAAAGAAGTCTTTCATCTTTCATTTAGGTGTTACTTTTAAATTTTTTGTGGTCCTTTATTGAAAAGGTAAAGTCATTTGTTGATTAATATCTCTGGAACTACACAGAGGTTGTTCTTTACCCCTCAGTCCTAATTGTGTTGCAGAACAGAAGAGGTTAAGTGTGGGAACTACCCGTCCTGTTCTCTCTTCTCTGCAGTTCCCAGAAGTTATGCAGAACTAATATTTTATTTTGCAGAACAAGCTCTAAACTCTTAATTCTTCCTTTGGCCAGTTAAATTGTCCATTTCTCTTTTGCTCTCCACCTGTGTCATGACATCATGTAGACATCCCTGTGACCTGAGTAATTCTCTGTTCCTCAGTCTGAAAGAGGTACTGTTCTTCAGTTTCAGGGGACAATAAAGTCTCCTTCTTGTCTTCTAATTAAGATCAATCTCTGATACTGTCACAGTACAGTAGTTACGTCCAAGAAATTTCATCTCCTATTTTAATCAGTAGGGAATATGACAAAACCTCTGTAGTGTCCTTTATTATTTAAAAATAATAATTCTATTCACTGCAGTTTCAGCTAGTTTTTTGTGAACTTGAAAATGCAAATCATCTTCCTTTCTAGCTTGTTTTCACACTCCTCTCCCTGCACCTTTTCACAGGATCACAGAATCATTGACGTTGGCAGGGACCTCTGAAGATTGTCTAGTCCAACCTCTTGCTCAGAGCAGGTCGGATAGACCCAGTTGCCCAGGACCATGTCCAGCTGGGTTTTGAATATCCCCAGGATGGGAGACTCCACAACATATCCGGGCAGCCTATGCCAGTGCTCCATCAACCTCACAGTAAAACAGTTTTTTTTTATATTCAGGCAAAATTTCATGTGTTCCATTTTTTGCCCATTGTCTTTTGTCCTGTCACTGGATACGCCTGAGAAGAGCCTGACTCCACCTTCTTTTTTACCCCTTTACTTTCAGTTATTTATAAACATTGGTAAGATCCCTCTGAGCCTTTTCTTCTCCAGGCTGAATAGTCCCATCTCTCTCAGCCTTTTCTAATAGGAGAGGTGCTTCAGTCCCCTCATCATCTTCGTGGCCTCTCACTGGACTTGCACCAGTACATCCATCTCTCTCTTGTGCTGGGGATCCCACAACTGAACACTGCACTTTAGATGTGGCCTCACCAGTGCTAAGTAGCGGGGAAGGTTAATCATTTGGGCAGTGCTGCTGGCAGCTAAGTGTTGGGTTAATCAGTTTGGAAGTGCTTCCTTCTGAGGAGGAAAACCCCATCCATTAAATCTGATGTCCAGAGCACTCTGTAGATTCTCTTAATAGTAGCAACGGAGGCAGAAAAAGACTGTCACCAGGAGTTTTAGAGCACCTTATATATCCATAGGCCAAAACTGAAATAATATTTTTCCTATCTGTACATGTTTGAAGCACAAGTAAGTTATAGAATCATAGAAGCATTTAGGTTGGAAAGGACCTTTAACATCATCAAGTCCAACCGTTAATCTAGCATTGCCAAGTCCACCACTAAACCATGTCCCTAAGCACCGTGCCTACACGTCTTTTAAACCCCTCCATGGATGGTGACTCAGCCATTTCCCTGGGCAACCTGTTCCAGTGCTTAATGACCCCNGCATTGTACAGCACTTGTTTTGTATATTCTTTTACCATTACTATTATTTTTTTCTCTTTCTCTACTATCCCATTAAACTGCCTTTATCTCAACCCACAGGTTTTAGGGTTTTTTTCCCGATTCTCTCCCCCATCGCACTGGGGCAGGGGGAGGGCGAGCGAGCAGCTGCGTGGTGCTTAGTTGCCAATTAGGGTTAAACCACAGCAGTGGGATAGTGACCTAATCGTGTGATGTGTTGTCATTTATTACAACAAGCGATACAGCTGAAATACAGACAAGCCTTGGGGCCTGTCGTTTGTCTGCTGGTCACAAGCTCTGCTGGGTGGTACAGAATACAAACCTCAGTTTTGTCACTGCCGAGGAGAGTTCACAGCTTAGTGCTCCAGCTTCACAAACTGTCTTCGGTACTTCAGCTGCTGGGGGTATTTGCAGCGCTAAAGTCAACTTGTGTTTCTTTTTTTAAATATACTGCAGTTTAAAATGTACTCTGATTATACATTGCTTGCAAAAGTTACACAATAAATCACAATGAAATTAAGATTGTTTAGTTGACGTAAACTGTTACATGGAAAACAAGGACACAGCGCTAAATGAAGCTGTAGAATCAATGTGAATTATTCTCAAATGAGTAATTTTTTGAAAGCAGGAATGCTTCACAGTTCATTTCAAGAGTGTTTGTCTTTCATTTTGTGAATTAAAATGTTTTGGTGTCAAAACCTGACACATCGGTTTTCTCAGCTTTCACTTGAAACAGCTGTTACAGGTGTTGATACGGCATATCCACGGAGACCAGCAACACCGATACTTGTTCAGGTGCTCAGGCACTTGCAAGACAAACCCAGCATGAAGTATGGTGGCTCACCATCACTGTCTGACCAGAGGCCACCTGCCTGGCAGTAGCTGCCATTACAGCAGAACGCTGCTTTGCAGCTCTGCTATGCAGGAACCCCATTTCTCTTAGCAGCCTCTTATCNGCAGTAAGGTCTCCTTTCAGCCTCCTTTTCTCCAGCCTAAATAACCCCAGTTCCCTCAACCATTCCTCGGAAGGCTTGTTCTGTAGCCCTTTCACAAAGGCATTTCCCACTGGGAGAAGCTGGGTCCCTTATTACAAAGCTTCTCCTTGTATGCCTGCTTGAAGCTCTCCCTGAAACATCAGGCTCTGGTCACTTATAGGTGCAGTTCTCTGGTATTATCAAAATGGTTCCTGCTGATGTTGTCCTTTAAAAGTAGAACTCACAGTACCTTGAAGCTCTAGGTGGGTGTCCTGGTTTCAGCTTAATTCAGAGTTCACTTTCTTCCTAGTAGCTGCTATAGTGCTGTGGTTTGGACTTAGTAAGAGAACAATGCTGATAACACACTGATGGTTTGGTTGTTGCTGAGCAGTGCTTACACTAGTCAAGGACTTTTCAGCTTCCCATGCTCTGCCAGGGGCACAAGAAGCTGGGAGGGGGCACAGCCAGGACAGCTGACCCAAACTGGCCACGGGGCTATTTCATACCATATGTTGTCACGCTCAGTATAGAAACTGGGGGGGGAGTTGGCCAGGGGGCAGCGATCGCTGCTCGGGGACGGGCTGGGCATCGGTCAGCGGGTGGTGAGCAATTGCATTGTGCAGCACTTGTTTTGTATATTCTTTTACCATTACTATTATTTTTTTCTCTTTCTCTACTATCCCATTAAACTGCCTTTATCTCAACCCACAGGTTTTAGGGTTTTTTTCCCGATTCTCTCCCCCATCGCACTGGGGCAGGGGGAGGGCGAGCGAGCAGCTGCGTGGTGCTTAGTTGCCAATTAGGGTTAAACCACAGCAGTGGGATAGTGACCTAATCGTGTGATGTGTTGTCATTTATTACAACAAGCGATACAGCTGAAATACAGACAAGCCTTGGGGCCTGTCGTTTGTCTGCTGGTCACAAGCTCTGCTGGGTGGTACAGAATACAAACCTCAGTTTTGTCACTGCCGAGGAGAGTTCACAGCTTAGTGCTCCAGCTTCACAAACTGTCTTCGGTACTTCAGCTGCTGGGGGTATTTGCAGCGCTAAAGTCAACTTGTGTTTCTTTTTTTAAATATACTGCAGTTTAAAATGTACTCTGATTATACATTGCTTGCAAAAGTTACACAATAAATCACAATGAAATTAAGATTGTTTAGTTGACGTAAACTGTTACATGGAAAACAAGGACACAGCGCTAAATGAAGCTGTAGAATCAATGTGAATTATTCTCAAATGAGTAATTTTTTGAAAGCAGGAATGCTTCACAGTTCATTTCAAGAGTGTTTGTCTTTCATTTTGTGAATTAAAATGTTTTGGTGTCAAAACCTGACACATCGGTTTTCTCAGCTTTCACTTGAAACAGCTGTTACAGGTGTTGATACGGCATATCCACGGAGACCAGCAACACCGATACTTGTTCAGGTGCTCAGGCACTTGCAAGACAAACCCAGCATGAAGTATGGTGGCTCACCATCACTGTCTGACCAGAGGCCACCTGCCTGGCAGTAGCTGCCATTACAGCAGAACGCTGCTTTGCAGCTCTGCTATGCAGGAACCCCATTTCTCTTAGCAGCCTCTTATCACAAGATGCATGTGGTCTTTGCTAGGTGCACACACAGAAAATAAGTCTTGTGCAAAAAGTCTAGCAAGATCTCTTTCTGGAGCTCAGCTTTCTATGCGCTTACTTGCTCACTAAGGGAGTTAATGGTTTCTGTCTTGCATGTCATTATTCGATACAAGTACCCACCACCTACAGAATGATATGTAAAAGCTGATCTTCATTTTTATCTTTACTTCTTGGTTTCATACAACTTTTCCCTGGCCTGGGCTGAAATGAAATAAATCATCAGATTTCAAAAGGTTTTATTTGGTTGCTTGTTTTTTTACTTAAATAACTTCATGATGTTAAGTAGATCGTGATCTAAACAGCAACATGTTCCAGAAAAATCCCTCTAGCCAATTGTATGTTAATGCATGTGTTGCTAATGCAATAAAGTAAAAAAAAAAAGGCTGAAAAGAAAGGAGAAATTTCTGAGTTTCACATTAGATATCTAACGAGACATGCACAAATTTAAATACAAATATTCAAATATTCTGCTAAATTTATAAAGATATAATGCTTAATTTTATGCAGTTCTTTGAGAACTCTGATGGCCAGAGACCTTGTGTTTTATCCAAGGGACGTTATGGACAAGCTGCTTACACAGTAAACACAAAACTGTGCTCTACACACAAATGCAAATGCACACATATGTATAAAAGCATCCTCTTTCAAGCTAGACATTTTTGGTTTATTTAATGGTGGATATGCCAGGGGATTAGTGTGTTAATGATGGTGTCTGCAGTGAAGAATTCTGCCAGTTGGTAAATGACAAAGAAGGATTCAGTCCTTGAAGCAAATGAGCAGGCAGTATGTTTAGAATGATGCAATTTAAAAAAACCCTCAAAAATAAGATTTTTCTCTTGTCAGTAACAGCCTAGAGGTTGCAGTCATGCTGCGTTTGCTACTGTACATAAAAAGAAATGCATTTTTAGTTCTCCTTTAGCAGTGATATTTTGGGACACTTGCAGACTGTATCTACTTAACAATATTTTTTCTTTAATGTGCAAGGGTGTCTTACAGAAGAAAGAGGGAACCTCATCAGGAAGTTAGCAAACTAAGATTGCAGCTGAGTCACAACTTTAAAGGATCTTCACAACATTGCTTGAATTTGCATTTATGCCTGTGTGCTTTCTGGTTTGCAGCCAAGGCCCAGTTCCTGAAATTAGTTGATTTTTTTCTTGGTATCTTTGTTTAGCTTTGGTTGAGTATCTTGTGAAGGGTGGATTTCAAAGAGAAGATGGGCTCAAATAAGTAACTTACAGTTGTCCTTTCAATTACATGTCATTGCATTGGATTTTCTTTTGTTCTGGATATTTTGTTTCTTATAGCAGAAATGTGTGTATGAGTGTTACTTCACTGCCAGTATTTCAACTTCACATGATAGCAATTTAACCATAGTGAGAAGTGCTTGATACAGGAATGCGAACGCAGTTAATCACTCTTCTGTGTCTGGGAAACCGATACTGTCTGACTCCAGCCTAAAATTTGCCTTGAAGGATAAGCAAGTTAGTTTCTGGGTTTGAAAGCTACCAAAAGCAAGAACCAACAGTTTTATTGGTTCTGCTGACTCTCATCTACTTCTTTTGCCCATGTGATTGCATCTGAAGTTGACCCTGTGTGTGATGTTGGAAATGGAAGTAGTATCATAGAATCACAGAATGGTTTGGGTTGCAAGTGTCCTTTAAAGGTCATCTAGTCCAACCCCCCCCTCCAGTGAGCAGGGACATCTTCAACTAGATCAGGTTGCTCAGTTCCTCATCCAACCTGACCTTCAGTGTTTCCAGGGATGGGGCATCTACAAGTAAAGGGAAGATTTAGATTCTCTATTTCACAAAATTTACTTTTATGCTAGTCAGAGATGTCTGCATCCAGAAATTCATCCCTTTTTGGATATCGGTCTTCTTGCCAGCAGAAAGCTTTCAGCACTTCCACAATTGTTGTCTGCATATCCTAAGTGGTAAAAGCCAAGGAAGTGAGAGAGCCTGCATTAGAGGTATGGAAGAACTGTGGCACAGGGGAGATTGAGGGAAAAGAGTTCAGTGTGGCATTTTGAAAGAGGACAGGAAAAGTACAAAGAGCATTAAAGAGAAAATCTCCACTCTACAGGCTCAGGAGTTTACATCGGTAACAGAAATCAGAGCTATTTCTCAGCAGCTTTTGCCGGCATCTAGGGCATGGAGCAACATCATTAGGGAAGTCTTGTTAGGCATCCTTTGTAACCCTCCAATTTCTCCTATATCCTGGTTTTGCTCAAGCACACAGGAGAGCTGGGCTTTTAGGCAGCTGCACAGCATGCTTTGTGCTCACAATTTTGCCAAGTGACCCGTTCATCAACAAGGCCTTCAGCAAACATGTTTTTAAATAATGTTTGTCATTTTGCTGGAGCCTGTGACTTAGCTCTTGACATGTGCGAGTTGGCACAATTACTTTTTGGGCTGTTGCACTTCAGAACCATTCTGGACACTGACGGAGCTGCTCATGTACCAAAGCTCATACACGGGCTCGGGTTCTTTGCTTTGAATTGGGGCTGAATAAGGACACCTAAGCTCAGGCAACCTCTGTTGGGAACATCTTGGTCTGCAGATCATAGTTAAGAACGGAGGCTTATCTTTTTCTTAAATGGGTTGGTAATGGAGCTATCAGTCAGCACCCAAAGAGCAGAATTTGCTATTTGTTTATTCAACAAAATAGAAAGTCAAGTCATGTTTCATCCTTTGTGTCCAATTTTATTACATTCTGTCCCCAGCTGCTTCTTCCAATTTTTCTTAAAGAAAGCTTTTCTGTTTTCCTAAATTTAACTCTGGCCTTCCTTACCTGTGGTTTTCCTTATCTGGCAGTTGACTATGACTGAATGATGGAAGCTAAAACCAATTTTATGTCAGAAGACCTCGCAAAGAAGTAAAGTTTGTTGTAAACAAAATATTGCAGTTTAAGAACAATTCCTAGATATAGTGAGGCAGCATCTTTAGTCTTCTATTTTGACTTTGCAGTCAAAACCTTCAGACCTCATCGCTGGATAATACTTTCTACAAACAAGGTTGCTAAAATACTGGGGAGAAAGGGGTGGGGGGAGATATTCTGAGCTTTAGGACCCCTAAGAGAGAGCTCCCACTTGCGACACAGTGATACATCTTGATATGCACAGTCCAGAGCATTTGATCTTCTAGGCATCCTGCCTGCAAAGAAGAGTTGCTGGCTCATGCATCATCCTTCTCCCAGTCCCTGGCATGGAGCTATGACTGGAAGAGTGAGAACAGATGCAGGGTATCCCTGTATACCAGAAAGCCGTGATTGCCTTATGTTCATACAGGTACTGTCTCCTGCAGTATATACCAAACAATTGACCCCAAAATTGATCCTCCAGAACATCAGACAGCTTAAAAGTTGGCTGAAGATGACCTTGGACTGCAGTTTACCCTAGCAAATCCAGTCTATTGTTTTTATTTCATTTACCAAACCCATTAGGACTGCCAAGTATACTAGGGAGAATGGTTTAAAAAAATGTGAAGTTCTGACTTGCATCATTGCATACACAAATCGTCTGAATTGTGCCAAGGAACCCAAGCATGAAAGTTGTTTTTTTGGTAGTTTTCTGGGGGCTTGTATTAGGCCTTTTGTTTTCTTTCAAGGGAGCCAGGGGGTGGGGGTATCATTAGTCTTAGCCTGTTGTAAATTAATTTTGCTTCTTGAAAGAAAAACTGCTGTTCCCTTCATAGTTAAATGTGAATGATGGTGTGATTACGAACAGCAACTGGTTGACTACAGCCAAACGTTCAGAGTAAGCTGGTCTGATTTTGCGGAGGGAAACCCTGTTGATTCTGTGAACATGGATGGTTCACTGCCACACTCTGGACCATGGAGGTGGCTGTCCAGAGCCTGTGTTTTGTGACCAGACTTGTGTTTGATATGGAGTTGGTATAGGGAAAAGGTTGCTGATCAAGCTAAATATGTTTAAAATCAAGGCACGCCTTATGCACTCTGCCGAAAATTATCACTAGACTGACTTTTAATCCTATATTTGCTTAGTTACTAGAAGTTTCCACTTTAAAAATCCTAACTGTAAAGTGACTGCTTCCAAGGTGTATGTTTGGGATTAAATGTTTTCCTACATCACCGCACCTAGCACCATATCATGCCAGGTGGGATTTTGTGTCAGTTTGACAGGGTTTTCAGGCATCTCTGTTCCCACCTGGCTGTTACAGCTTGTGCTTGTACTTCTCCTGAGCTGGAATTATGTGATTTCCCATGTTTTTATTGTCTTGCATGTTTATGTCACCTTACCACAAAAAGTTAAAATACCTGTAAATCTGCTAGGAACCTGCAGCAAGCAAAGTGACAGCGGCTTCTAATCTACAGCTACTGTGGTTACTGACGTGGATTGTGCTGGTGGAGGCTGTGATGCTGAAGTACCTGAAGAAGAGTCTGGGTATTGTGATGACAAATATTTTACAAGCTTTGCGGTATTTGTTTTCTTTGAAGAAAGTTGCTGCATCTGTCACTGGTGTTTCAGTCTTGTGCTGTAGTTTGAGTCGGTTTTATCCTAAAGTCAAGGGGCTTGTCTTGAAGCAGGTGCCACTGAAGAGTTAACAGAATCTTGCCTTGCGTTGATACAGACTGAATTGGGTGAGTTTTGCCAAGTGTATATGTCTTACTATTTACAGGCATGATTTAGATGAGAGAGAATATTTAGAATAATCTCTTCTCATACATTAAGCTTTGGGATAATTGCTGGATTAAGTAACTAGTTTGCCTGTCAGTTTCTAACATATCAGCAGGCATGTGATGGGCAGTGGTGTTGGAAGACTTCAGATGTGCCAAAAAAAAAATTGGTAGGGTCAAAAGCTTGAGCTTGGAGAATCGGTAACTTGTTTACTGTTAGGTGCAGTAAGGAAAAATCAGAACTGAGAAACCAGCTGGTGCCAGTGCTAATCTGCTCCCACAGTGGCAGCACACTGAAATGCTTAAAAGAGCACAGAATTATAAAAACATATAACTGGAGAATAGCAGAGAGACAGAGGATGCATCAGGGGCAATTAACAAAGGATGAAGGCTCTGGACTGAGACTGAGGAGGGTGTATGCTGCAATGTACAGCACGTTGTACCTGTGATAACAAGAAACAAGGTTGGTTGCTAGAATGGCAGAATTTACCAAAAATCTATGGTCATCATTTTTCTCCCAGTCTGCTGGAGGCCTGCATTTGAGAGGAGAAATTACTGATTCTAGTAACTTGCATTTGTCCATGTCTGACTGCATCAGGATTTAAAGGCAGGGACTGAGCTTGATGCGCTTTTTTCCAGATGGGACTTCTGGGCACTGCTGCAATATAAATAGCAAATAGTAATAACAAAAACAAACAATGGCATGTTGCTTGTTTAAAGACCAAACAAACCTTTGATGCTAGCTAACTGTGTGTGTACATTTGATCTGCATTACCACGCTTTCTTCTCATCTCTCTTGCCTCTCTGCTGGTTGTCTCCTTTTGTTGCCATCTTGTCTTAAAAGTGGGGTTCCAGAAATTAGTTTAGGGGCAAGGTCTCTTATTTTGGTTTTGTATCTGCAAAACCCTGAACTCTATTTTCAAGCACTCATACTACTGCTGAGCTCAGCAAAACAGGAGCCTGAATCTGGCTCCAAGCTGGGCATTACTAGGCATTACAATCATATAATACTGCAAGTATTGCATAAATATAAGCAAATGTTTATGGTGAACAGTCAGTATCTTCCTAGTAGGGAAGGAAAAAAAAAATCCCCCCCAAATGGTTTTTGGCAAATAAAACATGGTTAAGGACAAGCAAAATACACTTCTGTATTCTGTTACCTGGATTGCTTTGGTGGAGCTCCAACACCAGCATCCTAGAAAGAGGAAAAAAAAGACAAACCCCAAAATATTTTGGGATGACCTCTTCTAAAATAACAATTCACATTTTTGGTCTAAAATAACAATTCACATTTTTGGTTCAGAAGGATATTTTTATTTCGAAAATTATTTCAGATTTTTTCTTCTAAATGTGGAGCTAGAGCTCAAAATTAAAGCAAAAATTTCTAGACGATGGCAATTTTTTTTCATTTCGTTGAAAATTTCTCCTTCGGTTCAAGCAAGAATTAAGTTATATAGGTTCTCTTTTTGATAGTGAAAGCATCTTGAAAAATTAGGTGTCCCAAAGGGCTCTGTAGTAGTCTCAAGTTTAAACTAATGGGTTTTTTTATGAAAGGTGTGTAACACACACAGTAAGCATGTAGTTAGACTCCTCACTCAAAAGCTTCATGAGCCTGTCTGTAAACCATCTCGGTCTGACCTCCTTAAACCTTTTTAAAAGTACTTCACTTATTATTCAAGGTTTTCAAGCGTAAACTAGGCTGTCAGAACATACAGTAGGGGTGCAGTAGGGTAACAGAAGGTTTTATCGTACTGGTTTCTGTGGTGACTACCCCTGAACCAAGTAATGAGGTTATGTTTCACAAGACCAGGTGAATATAACCGTACTGCTTCTAGCGTTGGACCTGCACCCACAACCAAGGAATTAACCACCTGAATAGTTTGAGCAGGAAAATCACTTTTATGTGTAGATTTCTGTTTCGGGAGGTTGCTTGCTTAAAGGAAATAACCTTTTAAAAAAATCTACACTGTTACCTAGTGTGTTGTATTCACGCTTGAAAGCACACTGTCTCCCTAATGTTTGACTCCCCTGTTGGATGTGGGCAGTTCCCAAGCAGCTGTCCTTGCTATGACCTCCAGGAAGTTGACTTTATTAAAAGTGTGTATGCGCTATGTTTTGCAGCAAATTCTTTTGCCACAGGGGCAAAGAGAGTATGAAAAACTACATATTTCATTTATTTGAGAAGCCGCCAGGCTTTCTAGATTCTAGAGGTTACTTATGGCTGGAGAAAGGCAGATGTTGCACCCATCATCAGAAGGATCAAGAGGGACAATTTAGGCAGCTGTAGACCAGGCACCTTCACTTCTGTCCCTGGAAAAATCATGGAGTGAGTTTTCTTGGAGCACGTTTCTGGGTACGTGAAAGAGAAGAAGGTGACTGAGAACAGTCAGCATGAATTTACCCTTGGTATCCTTGCTTTGACCAACCTGATTGTGTTCTGTGATAAAATGTCTCAATCTGTGGATGAAGGGAAAGCCATGGATATCACCTACCTAAACATTAGCAAAGCTTTCAGCATACTCTCCAACAATAGGCCAACATCCAGACTGGGATGTTACAGTCAAGATGCAGAAAAGAAACCTGGCTGGGCAGTCCGACTGCAAGGGTTTAGTCGGTCATGCTCTGCCTGGAGGCCAGTTCTAAGTAGAATTCCGCAGGCGTTTATCTGGGGTCCTGCCCTGTTTAATACCTTAAAAAAAATATATCTCCAGGCTATACTGTATTCTTTATACTAGGCTACTGATAGCTGGCTGTGCTTTCATAAGTAATATCTGATTTAGGAACCTGGAGAGGAGAAACGAAGGAATAACCCTATTCTGCATCTCTGTGCTCCTAAGGACTGGTAGCTTTCCCTGGTCTTTTTGTACAACTCTTGGCTTTTACTCTCTTGCCACTGATGTGCAGTGTTCAGTGCAGTGAAGTTTCTATGTGTGAGATGTCACTCGCTAAACAAACCTTAGTCAAGTAAGTGCTTCCAAGTGCATCAGGCACATCCTGGCAGGGTGTTTTAAGTCACAGGAATGGCTGCAATTGGTGATAGTGAAGCAAGTGAGCAGCTGGCAGCAAAGGGATTAAAGTAGATGCAGTGCCAGTAACAATACTAATATGGATAATACTTCCAACCAAAGGTGTCAATATACTGGACGCCTGGTATGATTAAAGGTCTGGTATAATTAAAGCTCTGATTCAGTGAAGGGGGTATGCACCTGCTTTAATTTAGAGATGTGAAAGATACATACCAGAACGTCATAGCCCTCCTTCAGGACAACTACTTAAATATCTAGGTGAATCATAATTTCAGTCTACCCCTTCTGTCAAATAAACTAATATTATTTTTCCTGTTTTAATGAGGGACAAAACGGATGTACAGCTTCCAGACCCAGTGTGGCAAAAGCCAACCTAATACGAAACTTGCCGTGAGTTCCTATTACAATGAGTGTGCTTTAAATAAAATACCTGCTTAGGCATTTTCCTGAAGCAAGGTTTAATTGACCTGTGTCAAGCTCCACAGCCTGTCAGCTGAAAGCAAGCAAGGGAGCTTCTGTCTCTTGAGTTCTGATTTGTGGCTTTAACCCAAAGACCTTTAAGAGCAGGGTTAATCTTCCCTAGCTTTAGCTTCTAAAAGAGGCATTTACTTAAAGGGTGCAGTTTCATGATTGACCTGAGCCAACTGAAGTCCCTGCTGACTGCACCAAAAAGGATGGTTTCACCACGTGCCATATGATCTGGCTACTTCCCATATGTTGCTGTTAGCCCTTATACACAGCTATAACAAATCAGGTAAGCAATTGGTCTGACTGAAAACCCACAGGCAACCCTCTCCATTCTCTGCACAAAAATCAGTCCCCAAACGTCGCAGCAATAACAGAAAAAAACACCCTCTGGCTGAAAATGTAACTCCTGCCTGTACCAGCTCAGCTCCTGATGTGTCCATCAAACTGGTAGCAGCAGACAGGAAGGCAGGGGAGAGGCTTGGGCTGTCGGTGGCAACGTGGAGTTGGACTTAGGCTCTCATAAGGAATAAGGGTAAGTAAACATGCAGTCTTTAGCCTAATCTGGGCAGCATTTTAGACTGAGTGCCTAGCTTTTGGATGCCTAAAGCTAGAAAAGATGTTCCAGGTGTTTGAGACATGGAGAAGAATATGCCAGTGAAACAATACAAACCATGATGTCTTTTCCTATGCCGTGCATAGAAGCTCTTACCCAACCACTGAATTCTGCATTGCACAGTCAAAGAAAAAGAGAATGTGGCTGTTTATTCAAATATGCTCTTGCCAGCTGGTTTCTCTATCATACCTAAGATGCAGTTCAGCTTTCCAGGTACACTACTCAAAGGATGTTACCCAAGTTTCTAAGAACATGGAGGTGGAGCTAGTAACTTCTTGTAAAATACTGCCATCATTATCACTTGACTACCTACCACGTCACACACTCTCCACATACGTGATATTAGGAGAACAGTGCATCCTTTGGAGAGCTAAGTCCCAAACCCACAGCATGCCTTCTCTGAGTTACTCAGGGATTCCTCCGTGAAAACAGTGCTTGCTATTTTATAGTTCTTCAAGGAAGGGATTGTCTCTGCACAGGGCTCATGCTATGTTCATTAAAGAAAGGACAGTAAGGTTTTGATTCTTATCTTTCCACTGATTTAAAGTACTAGCCCTTACCTTTTCATATCAATTATCAAAATACATGACCATCTTTTTTTTTAATCTGTTGGGAATAAATAGAAGATTTTAATCACTTTATAAATATGTGCCAAAATATTGCTTTAACATCTCTTCCAAGCACCAAATAAGCAGTTCTTTAAATATAATGCATTTGAAGGATTTACACTAAGAAAGGATGCACAAGAGGTCAAGGCACGGAAGTTCAGAAGGGGAAAAAATTACTGTATGTGAAGACTTATATGTGCTAAAAATACATTGTGGCATGTTCTCTGTAGTTATTACTCTCATTCTAGTATTTTTAACCCAGTATATCTGATCCCTTAAAAGCTTGATGTCTGCTGCAAATCCTGAGTGCTGATTTTGCTTGTCTTTGTTTCAGCATGAGCAGAAAAACAAACTGATCAAAGTCAATGTGCTAGTTTTGGTAATGACATCCAAAGGGCATCAGGACTCTCTACACTGTATCCTGAATACCAAAGAAATAAAGAATAAATCAAGTTTACTGCAATTCAGAATTGTTAATGTAGTGCCTGTATGATTTTGAAGGAGTTTTATCAATGGAAAGGCTTTGAGCCTTTAGGGAATGGTAATTAGATTCTTTGTCAAATTTTTCCATGTGCACAGTACATTGAGTGAGAGGACAGTAACCATTCCCAGCAGCACAAAGACCTTGAGCTTCAATAGGGCATGGAAGCAGTAAATCATTTTGTCATCCTTCCAAAATTCTTCCTTTTGGCCCTTCCTTTTGAAGCTTGGAAGATTATCATTCTTTCTGCCCTTCCCCTATTACTTCTTCCATTTCTTTCTGACAGGCAGGGTTTGCTGCTCTGGGGCCTAGCAACGCATTTCCCCACTTTCCACTAGCCCCAGAAATTGCCAGGGAAGGTTTTGATCACAACATCACTCTAACATCAGCGATTCTGGTTGCACCATTACATTTCCAAGTCAACCCTGACCCAAATCCTATGTCCAGCTCTACCTCTGTTTTCTGTTTAATGATCTGTAGAGCATTACAGCCATCATCTGCTCAGTTCCTTCTGCACATATCTCCTTTAACTCCCAGCATTGTCAGGTTACCTGTCCCTCCTATATAGCCCAGCAACTGTAGTCAACAGTAAGTAAATTCTTTGCCATTTTAGCACATCATTGCAGATGCAGAAAGGGGAAAAAAGAGAGGTGAATTTGCTGAGGTTCAGAGCCTGTTGACTATGTGTTCCTGTTGAGAGTGAGCCATCACCACATTTGGGCGATGGCCAACAATTCTCTTTCCTCACCAACCTACACTTCCACAGCTCACTTTTCCCACTAGCAACAATGCAGATGCTTTCAGAGTTCACCCTTTAAACAGGGTGGTAGAAGCTGCACTCTTTCCTATCAGCAACCTGGAGTTTTAAGTGCAGTGTTTGTGAAAGTCAGAAGAATCTTGTATCTTGGATTTGGGCTGGAGAATGCTGTTCATCATACACAGCTCACGGTTTGCACCTGCTTGTTCACTTCCATACAGAGAACTGAAATAAAGCAGCTTGTCTGAAGCGCTTATGGCTAGACAGCTTTCACAGCCACAGCTGATTAGTTTCAGGATAGCCAGTCTGAGTGTGCCTGCCCCAGAGGGTTCCCCGAAGAGCTTTCCTGACTCTTTGATATGCTGGAACAACTGCTGGCCAAGGATGTTCAGAAGGAGAATGTTTGGTTGTATTATGGCAGGACATATGTCATGCTTGAAATAAAGTGACTGAGTGATGGCACTACACGTGCTGCTGGGCCGTGTGCTGTCCCCTGGCAGCACCATCCACCTTGCTGAAAAGACTGCTGTACTCTGTTTCATTTGTCTGGGTGCCCATGCCATGGCAAGTGTTGAATAGCGTTTTCAGTAGCCTAGTTTGCAAAGTGAGAGGCAGCCATTATCTTCACTGACATCTTTTGAGGTTTGAGGAAAGCAATACATTTAGTAGAAGGGAGGAATTACCTCAGTTGTTCAACAGCAACCTCCTGTTAGAAACAAAGGCTTAAAATAGTGTTTTTANACTATGAAGAAAATTAACTTTATGCCAGGCAAAACCAGCACACAGCTATATCCAGCTTCTTCTGTAAGACATCTTCTGTAAGTGCTCACTCATCTCATGGATGCTGATCAACTATGTACCCAACAAGGGCCTGTCCAGGAGGACCTGGCCAGCTGACCTTAAAGCCCATCTCCCTTGAGGAAGCAAAGTCCTTTATTCCATACCCTTTGTATGTCTTTTCTCCCTCTCAGCATAATACACATCCCTTACTCCTGAATGTCTGCCTTTTTCCAAATGGAATTAACTATTTGCTCTCCTTTTCTCCCTCCCTCAGGTAAAGAGTTTTCTTTGTGCATCTCTTCCTGGTACCTGAGCAACCGTGCTAGTTCTCACCTTCATTTTCAACCTTCTCTTTCAGTTCCTGTTTTAATTACTTTGGTTTGGGGTTGCCTAACCTGTATGAACTGGTTATCTCCTGGTTTTATTTCACTACAAAGTGCAAGCACCCAAATTGATATTTCAGAGTAGAGTAAGGTTTGAACTAGCATTGTAATCTCAACAAATCAACCAGCTTAAGTACATTTGTGTTTTCCAACTGCAGTTGCAATCGTGAACCTCATGTTCAACAGTGTCAGAACCTGGTATCTCACTGGGACAGAGGATGATCTTATGAGGTCCCTTCCAACCCTGTTTTTCTTCATTTCTACCTGTGAATGATAAACAATGCTATTTTTTTTAAAGAACACAGGCACACTGAGGCCACAGTCTACTCATGCAAGATGCAGTGTCACATACCTGAATGCCATAACGTTAATCTGAGAGTCCTTAGCAGTTCTGGGGGAAAAAAGAGAACTAGAACTTGTAAAATTTACTGCCCCATAGAAAGGAAAGCAACAAAACAGCAAGTCAAATACACAGCTGAAGTGCACTGCAGGTATAGTAGCCATGCAGCCCATGGGTACTAACCAGAGTAATGTTATGTGTTTCGGGTTTTGTCCGGTCAGGAAGACTACCCAGCAGAACTACATCAGTATCTTGGTATGCTGAGCTAACCCCACTTGGGGGCCTAGAACAACTTTTTCACTTTAAGCGCTTTAAGTGCTGCCAGTGATAACACTGGGACACCAGTTAAAAGTGAAAAGGTTTCTAAGCAACATCTTGGTGAACCATAGACCATCCTGTCCACCAGACATTTTCCCTTACTATTCTCTCCCTCAAGGCCATGTGCCTTTAAGTCCTGGAAGCAATGTCTAACCTGGCATCATTGCTGTGGTCCAGCCTTCCTGCATCTGTGTCTCTTTTGCCTTCCCAGCACCATCACACACAAAGGAAAGGAAATGGGTAATAAAATAGTGTTTATTACCACCGAAAGAAAGCAGTAACAAGGACAGTAAGGGAGGAGTATCCTGGAATAACAATGAAAAAAAGCAATAACCATCTGCAAGTGAGGGTGCTGGGAGCCTCAGCATGTTGTGCTGCAGGAGCTGCTGCTGGCTGGGTGGCAAGGGGGAAGTGCCAGGGGTGGGACTGGTCAGGTCCCAGTGTCCTAGGCCCATGCAGGTCAGGAGGGTAAAAGCTAGGAACAGTGATGCCATGAAGTGGTCCCCATCCAGGTCACAAGCAGCCTTCCTTCAGCATTGCCTCCGGATGCAGGCTCTCTGCTGCCAAAGTTGCAGTGATGTGCTAATTCTGTCATCAACCCATAAAACAAAGTGCCACATAAAACAAAGTGCCAACATCGGGTACCCCCTTGGCACCTCCAGCCTACACTCATTCTGAGATGTCTTCCTGAGAGCATCTATCATTTCTGTTTGCATTTCCTTCAGTGTCTAGCGCCACGTCTTCAGAGGAAGACTTCTTTATCAGCTTTTTGCAGAAATGGAATAAATATTATCCTTTCTCCCTTTCCATTCTTGTCCTAATTTCAGCTTAGACCACAGAGGAAGGAATTAAATCTGTTTATATATAGTAGGAGGGAAGGGATAGAAAATTAGATCACGAGTTTGAGGGAAATTGTCATAGCAGACTTTTTTTTTTTTAAATTATGAACATCTAAAGGGAAAATTCACAGAGTATGTGTTGCTCTGTAAGAAGCCATTTGTGTAAGAGACAAGTGTTGCTCTGTAAGGTGGCCATTTTGCAAGGTCAGATTTAGCTCATAGCAGCATCGGTGGTTGTGCTTTTACACAAGCAAGGCATGTCTCACGCCAATTTTGAGGCTATTAGGCCTGGTTCATCACCCAATTATTAACATAAAGCATAGTCCTTAATCTCTGCTTCTGGTTGCCGTGATCATTCCAGGATGCGTGAGCTGAAGGTATCCTGGAAAGTAGGATGGAAGGACACTGGAGTTGTTGTGCATGGCCCAAGAGGAGAAATTTTGAGCTTTTTAACCAAATGTACGCAGAAGTGCTCTATACGCAGCAGAGGAAGATGTTTACTAGAATGCAGTTTAAACAGGAGAGGAGTAGAGAAAGCATGAGCTGAAGCAATTGCAGTGCAAGGTACTTCTGGAGAAGAGCATACTGCAGTCAGGGAAAGACAAACTATAGCTGTTAAAAAAACCAACATGCTCTTGTATGTCCTTATTTTATGATTGACATGGCTTAGAAGGGAAACTGGGTGTTACAGAGAGGGAATAGCTCCTAGGAATCTTCTCTAGTGTCTGAAGGATATTATTAATAGTGTCTGTAAATGGAGCCATACCCAGCCTTCTGGCACTACAGAGGTTTTGGAAAAGGTAAAAGAGGAGCAAAAATATTATAGTATAGAGTGATGTGAATGTCCCGTGAAGAGGGGGTCCTGGGAAGCAGAGGGGAGCCACCACGATTCCCCATATATTTCCTAGTCAAGGCACAAAGAAAGAGCAAGCAGAAACACAAGTAAGGACAACAGTAGAAACAGCAACAGTGATATATCTGTGAGTTTGTGTAATTTCATTAAGCATTACAAGCAAGGCTTCAGTTCTGCGTGCGTGAAAACACCCAGCTGCTCTCTCTTTCTCTGTACCAACTACCTTTTTGGAAGGAAGCAAAGCCAAGAAGGGATCAGGCCACAGCAGCGTGCCTCTGGCCCAGGTCAGTGCCTGCCTGTGAGACTGGGACCTGTTTTCTGTCCTATATAGGCACCCTGGTGCGTGTTGCCCCTTGTCTTGAAAAAGCAGTGATGTTGGTGATTGATCTTTTGTGGTCCTCGTCACCTCCTAAATCTGTAATTGTAGCAAATGCGGGGTATCCTTATGGGTTATAAAATCTCACCTTTGGCATATTTGGTTAAAAACCTGCACACGTATTCCTAAACTCTTCCTTGTTTGGTTTTTGGTTTTGGAATGTGTTTGTACTCCTGGAAATAGCAACGTGGGAGCCCATCTGTTTGTTAGGGATACATAGTAAAATTGTAGATTATCTCCAGTAGATATTTATCAACATTGCCCAGACTTGTACATATGCAAATCTGGATATCACGTTTGAGATTAATTTGAATATGTTCATTTAATTTATTATCCTTTAATGATTGCTACTGCTTTTTAAGTGTCTCTTTTGGGGAGGCTGTTTGGGAAATAGTGATTATTTTGCATGCATTAAGAAACCCCCCTTATATTAGTATATATTTCAGTAGGGAAGACCAGATGATAAAAAAAATCAAACTGATGGGCCAGGAACAAAGGAAATCGTGGGCTTGACAGTCAACCTGTAACCTCCACCAATAGTAGCTGGAAATGTTTCCTTGGAAACCAGCCTGGAAAACAAATTCTGTCATATTAAATTTTCAATTTAACTGAAAAGCCAATTGTATGTGATATTAACTCTCCATCTGTGCCATTGTGTATTTTAAATAGCAGTGAATAACCTAAAGTAGGTGCACATAAATGGGTGCATGTTTCTGTGTTTCTGTGAATCTGAGCATTGTCTTTGATTCAGAGGTGAACATTTCCCCAGTGACAGTAGCAGAAAGCAAATCATTTAAGTAGAAGTCACAACTTTTACACAGAAATACATGCTGTTGAATTACCCTTTGTGCTAGACTGAATCATTTGCAGAAGAAATGCATTTGTGTGTAATTTGTCAAAATAAAATGTATGGTTAGTTTGCTTGGGAGGTTCCAAAAAGATATTTTAGAGAATGTGCTTGATTCATTATTTAGCATAAGGGGGGAAGGGGGGGTGAGGAACTATTGCAAGAGTGAGCAAACATTTTTGATGCTAGAGGCCCAAGGGTGTGGCTAAACTGAAGCCTTGCTGATGTCTGTAATAAAGCGCAACGATTAACCTCCTGCTGAAGGGGACATGAAAACACAAGCTCCAGCAATTCTAAGGCATTGGTTCCCTGCTGCTGTCTATAGCAGTGACATACAGTTAGCCTAATCCAACCGAATGTTGTCCATCCATTTACACAAAATGGGCAATATGAAAAGCTCTTGAAGAGGTGCTTTTGAGATCTGAGATTGTTTCTTTTTTCATGTACCATTATGCTCCTGCTTCAGCGGTGATTTGGGATCTGTACTGTATCAAATGAGAGTTGACGCAGCTGCCTCTGTGTTGGTCTGTGAATTGCAGAGAAGATTCTTTTGATTTTCTACCTTAGTTGCTATACATGTATTTACTGCATTTGCCAGTGTCTGCCTCAGTCACACATCAGTCACTCCTTGATCCCCCTCAGATGTGTCCTTTGAGGACAGTTTTCACCGCTTTTCTTTTGTTTAGATGAAACTCCTGGATCACCAAGTGGCAATTTCCACATTTCCTAACTAAGTTAACTCTACAGGACACGTTAGGATTGCTACCTCTAGGCAGTTTTCCTCCAGATAAATGTTGGCTCCTGACTAGAATGGGTCCAAAACAGTTTGCAGAGGGGTGGAGGCATGAAGAGCAGAGCAGTTATTTGTACCCTCTTTCTTTGTAAGCTTGGAGCTGGAAAGAGTGATCTTCGCAGCCTGCTTGGAGGCAAGCAGAAGCGTTCTCAAGTTAACACCACCTTTAATTGTTTCCCGTAGGGCTGGTACTCTCTGGGGCTGGCATTACTCTGCCTCACCCATGTGGTTCCCCCTTCCTTCTCCCTGGGGGCCTGTGGTCTCCCAGCAGTCAGACAGAAAAACAAGGAACAGTGACAGAGGAGAGCACACCGTACCTAGAAAAAGAAATAGATTCTTTCACAGGCCCATCACCCAAGTTTGTTACTGTTCACCCTGTATTAAGCACAATTTCTTACACTCCAGTTACAAAGAGATAATATTCCTAATCCTAAAATGTGTGCGCTGTATTTATTTTCTTAAACGTAAGTTTGACTCAAGTTTGACTTTGAGTCGGTGCTGTAATTTTAATGTTAATTTGGCACTCAAATGGCAGCTCTCAGGAAAGAAGCACTTGGTTAAGAAGGAGTATCGCCTCTCAAAGGGCTTTAAAATAGCTAGGTCCTCCTCCCGGTTCTTCTGCCGCTTAGTTGTGTGACCTTGGGTAGGTCACTTCAAATCTATGTGTCTGTTTCCTCCCCTGAAATATTATATGGCTTTTCTTTATAAAGAACTTACTGAAGAAAAAGGCTACGTAATAGTTAGGTATTAATGGAATATTAAATCAAAAAACCTATTTGCAATCCAACGATATGTCTGGAGACCTTTAGTTACCCTTCTGTCCCTCCTGCCTCAAATCTAATCTGGAATGTTCAGGGACATTTAATCAGTGTCATTCCTTGGCCACTCACATAACTTTGAGACCATCCTCTTTAAATTTGCTTTCTGTGAGACATCTGCCTATGGAAACAGGGAGTTCCTTGGAATGCAGGTGCTCTCTAGGAAAGCAGTCCGCTTTGTATGCTTGACAAGAGATAGCTCATGCACTAATAGATGTTCAAATCCCTGACATCAGGAGAATCAGCAGAACATGAAACCAGAGTGGACAAAGACATCTGTGCTAAAAATAAGTAAAACCAAAATAAGATAAACTCGGTACCCAGCAAAGGGGACGTTCAGTGAAAGTAAAAGCAAGTTCAATGCTGAAAAAGACTGTGTTACTAAAGAATAGTTGGATTTTAAATTTAGTTGTGTATGTTGTTAGTGAGGCAATGAAATGAGGTTTCAAGCTGTACTAAACATTTATATGGATAAATATATATTACAAGTAAAATATATATAGAAGTACAGTGTTGTAACTTAAACACTTAAACCAATCCCGTCCTCCTGTAAACCAGGATGAGACATAACTGGGAAGTTGTGATTTCTTGGCTGCCTGATGCAGACTCCTATGTCTTTCTTTGAAACATCCCTTGTGGCTGTTGTCAGATGGGACCCAGAACAAATACACCTGAGATCTGTTCCTGCATGGCAGTTCTTGTGTTCCTGGATAATTTCTCTGCCTACACCTTGTTTTGTGCTCCTGTCCTCCAACAGGAGCTGCATTTAATTCGCTCAGCACCCTTTTTCCCTTCTTTTCATTAGTTTTCATTTCAAGAGCAAGGCTAGATCGATTTCGGCTCCAAAGGCATTGCTGAGCCCCTGCACTGGTAAGGTACCAGGGCTCCTGAGCTGCAATACTGAAAAGAGGACAAGACAAGAAATGCCATCTCTATTCTGAAAACTTTAGCATTTCATTAAAAGAGGTTAGATTTTCTCTAAGGCCAGCAGCACGCCTCCAGGGGGTTGGTTCAGCAGGTCACTTTAGGGGCTGAGTGGAAATACTGTATAAAGTGCACGAGAAATGCTGTTTCTTCAGCAGCATTCCCTTTAATCTGAAAAGAGCGGTTGGTTTTCTCACTTCTTCCCAGTTTGTTTTCTGTTGAAGGCATGGCATATATTTGCTCACTCACTTCTCCACTGCATTTTGCCTTCTTGCTTGAGTGACATAAGCGAAGGTGACAGTTACCCAGGGTGCATTTGATCCTGCTATTTGGTGAAGCATGAACGCACAGCGCAGGCTGCAGTCCAGCTTCTCGGCTGTTGTCCACGTCCTGCACTTTCGATGAGGCCCCCAAGATAAGGCCCACGCTTCATTGTTATTATTTGGCAGATGTAACAGATTTGATGCGAGATGATACCTTCGTTATAGATCTATTAGCTTTCAGCTTAATCTGATTAAACTCTCCCAGCCACTTACTTAGATAAGGTAGATGGGATGAGTCTGAGTCAGAAAGATTAGGTGACTCCTGTAGGATCATGAAAAGGTCAGAGGCAGAGGAAGGAATTTGAGGGGCCTCACCTCTAACTCGCACATAAACACACTGGCCCAGGCTGTGAAAGGGGAAGGAGAGCTGGTACAACCTCATTCATTCTCTCCCCATCCCCACTTCTTGCACAGGTCTTGAGCTTTTGGTACTGTAGCAAGAGAGTGGGAGTCAGCAATCGGTACGGAGTGGGGAGCTGAAGCTGGTAAATCCATATCTAAATCCCAGGTCAGTGTGTGTCCTGATTTCAGCTGGGAT
>VZTL01077180.1:0-11685 GCA_013400535.1 Scopus umbretta | reverse complement strand
AGCACCCCCAAGTCCTTTTCTGATGGGGAGCTTTGCAGCCACTCTTCCCCAAGCCTGTGGCATTGCATGGGGTTCTTGTGACCCAAGTGCAGGACCTGGCACTTGGCCTTGTTGAACCTCATACAGTTGGCCTTGGCCCATCGATCCAGCCTGTCCAGATCCCTCTGCACTGTGTATGATGCACTATGTTGGTGAATGGAATTGTGAGGAGAAGGGATGGCAGAGGAGACCAGGTGAAGATTACCAGGGAAGGATGACATGCCTTGCCTGGCTGGAAAGTACTTCATTTATTTGCCGATATACTGGTATTACTATGAAAGGAACTAATGACTGCAAATATTATCAAGGATATGTGTTAAATATTGCCAGCTAGATAGAAACTGTGGGATCTCTGATCAACATATGGAAAGTATTAGTAATGATACTGGTGTCTTTTAATTGGAAAAATACTAGAATTTTACAAGGATTAGGAATTTAGCAATTGATTATTTAACCTCATTACTGCTATGGTGTCCAAGGAAAATAAATGCAAATAATCTGTTGGGGTTTTTTTTGAATATGCAGGACACATCACACAGAATAACAGTGACTAAGGTAAAGAAGTGCAAAGGGTGAATCTGCTAGTTTAACATTCAGTTTAAGAATGAGACAGAATGAATAGGCATAAATGGTAAAAACATTGGAAGGAAATAGCAAGAGATTTCAAGGGTTAGTTTTGACAGCTCTTGCGTTAATACTGTAATTACTGTAACAATTCTATAGGCTCTAACAATGCCAATTATTATCCTTATTTGATAAAATGTATGAACTGAAATAATAAAAATGAATTGTGATATTTAGTTTCTATTTAGTTTCTAAATCAAGGTAAAGGCTCCAGGTGACTTTAAATGAAGCAAGCAATAGAAACGTTTCATAATAGGTTACAACAAAGCAAGAAAGAAACTCCAGACCTTTGAGATAAGCTCTTCTCCCCACTTGCCCTATTTATTTAGACAGGTACATTCTTGCTGAAGCTGTCTGTTCCCTATAAGTTGGCCGCAAACATTCACCAAATTTAGTGGGAGCAGAATCCAGTCTGGTTTCCTGGTCAAACTCATGACCCTTTGTACTGTGTCCTGTGGCTGGGACTTGAAGGTACTATTGGAAAACACATATTAAAAATGGGTGAATATGTTGTCATCCATAATGGAGGACCGAGATATAAAAAAAGCCTAAGCAGCTATCAAAGAACACAATAAATCTGTAATTGGGACTCCAGTCAGCAAAGAGGACAGCTTTTCAAAACTGTGGTGAGTCAGTGGTCCATTTTCCTTCACAGTTACATAAATCATAGGGGTTTAATCCCATGCAATCAAGTGGAAAACCTTTCTATATTTTGATATTTTTCCCTGAGGGAGTGGTTAAAATTAAGCTGTTTTGGTGGATGTCAAAGAGTAACTAAAAAAAATATACAATCTTATTTTTTCATAATCAAAACATGATGATGATTATGATCACTAATTGGCAATATTTCAAATTTAATATTTGTTATGATATGAAAATCTGTTTTATCCTAATTGATATTCCCATTTATATTCTGCAATTTTATTAGAACACAGCTAATGTTCCCCTGCAATTTACTCATTACCTAGCACAACTGAGGGAGTTTTTTTGCAGTTGTGAAAGATTCCTTCCCAGAGTTCACATCTGTGATAACAGCATATAGGTTTCACTGGTTTTGTCAGTATTTACAAGGTTAAAGATGTTAAGCAAAATCCTAATGTATTTTTACATTTCTATATTTTTACCGTCATGCAGCTTTACTTTAAGTAAAAAACCAAGTTGTCTCTCAAGGAGTTGTAAAGCTACTTCTGCTATTCATTGTAAGTATAGTAAAGGCCTTTACTTCTGTAGGAACAGTACATCTTGCTTTCACTAACATATTTGTTGAGTAAGTAATTTTCAGCTCAAGGAGAACAAGTGAAAGCAATTTAAGCTAAGCCAGCCACCCTATGGTAAAATCCACTTGTGTGGCTCAACTGTGATGAGGACTTAAATGATTACAGCTGTTTCTGAATAGTCATGAGACTTGGATCTCAGTTTGGTTGTGTCTGTCTGAGACATTAGGGTATGATATTTTAATTTATTTTTTTTTAATTGGGTGGATAGTGCTGTAGCAGAGGAGTCTTATGTCTTCCTGCTTGTAAATTGACTACTCTAGAGAAAGAATGCATGGGAGGGTTGAACCACAGACAGTTTGTACCAAAAATAAACAAATATCCTGAGCATTTTCTTCTTTGAGCTGCATATAACCCTATTTCTTTTCAGAACAGTACAGAACAGCTGTGTAGTCAGGATCTGCTTTCACAAAAAAAGATTTTCTGTGTTTGCCCTCCTCTTGCGTTTGCAATGGGTGATTTAATACAATTCCTAAATACAAGCATGTGAGGGTGGGAAAACATAGTTTACAAGACCCTAATCATTATCTATCAGAAATCTAATAGAGCACGTATTCTAAAAGGAGATTTACTTTAGACACTAAAGGATCAAAATACAGTGGGGAATGTATAATGTAATGATTAGGAAAGTTGACTTAGAAGAGTGATGTTAACCCGGTTTGAATCGATTTCAATTAAATAAGCATTGCAAATGCAGCACCCCGCATATAAATAAAAAATAGTGGAGCCATTAAGTATTAATTTGTCAGCTGTTTTGTAAGTGGTATTTTTCGAGGGTGTTTTACCACATGTGGTAAGGAATGAAATACAGGATTTGGCAAGTATATTTATATTCTGAGACAGCATTAGTGATAATAGATAAGATTGGCACATTACGTATCTTCCCAAGAAAAGGACAAGGGAAAACAGTCCAAAGTTTAAGCAAGAGAAATTCTGCCTGCATGAATGGAAAAACAAAATTCACACTGATGATGGTCAGGCACTGGATTAGGGGCCCAGAGAAGCTGTGGAATCTCCACCCTTGGGAGTATTCAAAACTCAGCTAGACAAGGCCTTGAGCAATTCCCTTGTACTTTAAAGTTTGCCCTGGATTGCACAGGGGGTTAGACTACAGGCTTAAAAAATATCCTAATCTAGCAAAGTATGCCCTAATGCCAAATATTAATTTTTACATTCTGAAGAGTAGCTGAAAGTTTCTTAGACACACACACACTGTAATTTCTCAGCTCTATCCAAGAGACTGACAAGTTACATTAGATTAAAAGTGGAAAGAAAAACTTTTATAGTTGGAAATATATCCATACCAAATTAAAAGCATAGCAAATATAAGAGTGGCAAAACCTAGTCAGGATAAATTAGTTCTTTCTTTACATAAGTATTTGGATTAAGTCCAGCATTTTTGTTCCCAGATTAACAAGAGTACAAACTGAGAAAACATGAAACAGCATGTTAAATGTCAATATTTTTCTCTCTGCCCTTCCTAATTCACAACTACGATTACAAAAGTCATGTGAGAAGACATAACAACTACAGGCAAGAAAAATCATTTCCACCAGCTCTGAATATTTTAAAGTAAAGCAAAGCAAACCAGGAGGGAACACAAATAAGCCATGTGTCAGTTACAGTGTCTTTCAGATCTTTCCACAGAAAGCTTTTACCTTGGGCTATCTCTGTGAGATAATGTCAGCTGTGCAGAAGCCCTCTTTTCTAGAAAGACTTACACCAAAGTGAATTATTTCCAAAACCATCTAAAACAGTGAAACTAAACTTCTCCCTTCATTGAACATCGATAAATCCTGCTGCCTACGACTAAGTTAGTTTTTAAGGGAATGACATAGATGCTCTTGCTAAGGATGTAGCCACACTTTAGTCCCTTACATAAACCACAGGAAAGATTTGCTGCTTTTGTAGCTACAGGTGCTTAAAAATCAGCGCAAGCAGCGTGACTTATGCCTGGTAGCCCACAGAGAAAAAATAAGGAAAGCATTAATCTAAAGTTTGGCACCTGAGTCATTGACAGCATCCAAGACATCATTGACAGCATCCAAGACATCACTCTGTAAAAGTGTTAAGAACCAGCTAAATGCTACTTAAGGCTCTGATTGTATTAGTTCTTTTACTCCCACCATGCGGAGTCCTATCAGCCATTCAGTATCGTGCACTGCTCCCATTTCCAATGAGACATTAAGGAAAAGCATGAAGCAAAACATCAGAGGAGATGAAACCAGCCAATATAATATGTCTTCAATTTTTGCTTTCCTGCTAAACTCCATTATTCCCCTCCTCAAGTTATGTATTTGCTGATGCATGGGTGAATTGCACTGCAGAGCTGATGAGGATTTAAACACAGAAAGTCTTAATACAGCATTCTGTATGATTTGTCTCATCCACTTTGCAAGCAGCTGGAAAGGACTGACCAGAGTGTTTATGCATGACTGGTAAAGTACTTTCATGTCAATGTGTGTTACAATGTTCATATAAATATTTTTTTCTCTTAAAATATAAGAAGCTGAACCCCTCTCTAGCACTAGCATATTAAGCACATTCTTGTTTGCACATTTATTTTTGATTGTGTATTTCACAAGATTAGCATGCACTGCACAAAAACAATTTATGAAATTATTATGAAATTCATCTTTAGTAATTAAATTCATGACTACAAGTTTATTTCTGTTTTGGAACAAGACATATTAGTTCTGTTTGAACTGGATAAATGTTTCAACAGCAGCAGTATTCCATGGTATTTTCATTTTGTCCTTTAGGATACAAAAATTCTGTTTATATTTTGAGTTAACTCTTGTCACTCGATGTAGAATACAGGACAGTATCCTGTAAGTTGTTACCATAAAAGTTACTTCTCAGTGTAGATTGTAGCACAAACTGCACTCATTTCATGCTTTACTGGAACAATGGTTCAGATAGTAGTATATGCAACTAGGAAGAGATGACCTTTTTTTAGTATCCAGTTGATTTAGAGGTACTGCAGATGGATTAAATTGTTTTAGACTTCTACCAAAATAATAAAGTAGCTTTCATGAATTCCAGTATTATAAAAATTCCAGTGGTACCTTCTGATGTTAATTAGACACAATCAGTTAAATGCATCTTTGTAATTACATCTAAAATTAGCTCAGACCCTGCAGGGAGTCTTGTAAATTTGTCACCCTGTCAAGCTGACAACATCTACAGCATTCAAAATTTCACTCAAATCTCCTGTGACTTTTATGGAAAAGTAATATTTCAGCACAACTGCAGAATGGAATCACTAAGAACACCTGCAGAACTTCACTTCTCAAGTTCTTCATCCATATAAAGAATACTTTCTAAAACATTATTTCAGAAAATCAAGCAGACAGGATATTTGCTACTGCCAATAACTCTGCAGTGGAGCCTATTTTAAGCTAAGGGATACCTGCTGGAGACCAGTATACTGTAATAATATTACAATTCTATCTATCTGAAATGTTTGGAAGGAACACAAGTATCATTAGAAATCAATGGAGACTACTCATCACTTGGGAAGAGAAAAGAGCACAATTTTGAATAGACCACATTAAAGTTTGTTCAATTCACCCATAAACTTTGTTTTCCAGACTCCAGGTGCAGAGGCTGCCAGCACAGTAGGAAAAAGCATTAAAAAAGAGCTTTCTTACTTTAAGCAATAATTCCACAGTCATTCATACATGAATAAACATGAGCAGGTAAATAGAATGTTTCTGCGACAGCATCCTCAACCTTCAGAAACAGATGAATTGTGTGTGTAAAAAGGAGAGCTGCTAAGTGATTTTATTATTATTCATTTATATTACAGATTTTTTTGCTTAGTGACTAATACCTAGGTTAACTGTATTATTGAAATGCATGCAGTATTTTAATAACTGTTTACATCTGTAGGTTCAGGATAGCCAGACATATTCTCTTGGGACAAAACATAAATCTGACTTCAGTGAGACAACTTTATCTCCCTGAGGTCTCTTTCATTTTCTAATAGAGATGAAGAGTGATGAATTATTGAAATCTTCATCGGAAATTATATTAACAGCACTGTGGTATATTAAAGGAGGAGAACAAAATAGAAATAATTTAATCATGATTTTGACATTGATTTCCTGAGGAAATTGCAAAATTTGCATCTATGTTATAAAGGAGAAAAGAGGGAACACTTACATATATCTGATAAATGGTATCATGTGCTCTGTACGTGCAAAGCACAAATGGCATCTGATATTAGTGGAAATCAAATACAGAGATCTTGGTTTCTCTTCCCTTTTTCACTGTACTGTGTAGTTTTGTAGCAGCAACTTGCAGATGGGTTTCATATTCCAGGCATGATTGTATAAGGTGTTAGAAATTAATTGTAGTATACATTTTACAGGAGGTAATGGAAAGAGGAGAGGGGGAAGACAAGCTATTGAGAGATCATACCCATGATCAACATTTGTTTGACAAAGGTTCATCTGAGTTATCTAATTTCCTCCACCAAGTTCCTTTGAGAAATATATCTTCACCTCATGTTAACATATGCAAGGCAGTTTGAAATTAAACAAGTTCCTGTTCCTATGCAAAGAAATGAAAACAGGAGAAAAAACCTTCCTGATTCAAAATTAGCAAGTGCTCTCAACATTGTAAAGTAATCAAGTTTAGAAGAAATGTAATACCTGGAGTATCGACAGTACTGCTAAGGTGTAGGTGGTAAGCAATTTTTCTAATAGGAAGAAAAGTAGAAATCAATACAGCAGAAATCAAAACCACATTTCTTCAAAAATTAGCTGGAAAGATGCTAGATATCTTTATGTGGTTTATTACTTTGCCACTCAGGACATTGGATGTCTAATAAATATACTGACTCAAGACTCCATAAAAATATTTATCTATATTATTGAAGATGCCAACCCTCAGAGGCTTTAGACAGAAATTTTACTGGCAGCTTTCCAGAATCTTGATATATATGAATAAAGTCAAACCAAAGGAAAAAAGCAACAGCTGAGCTTTCTGCTGCTGGTGTTTCAAAGACAGAGCAGTTTAATGATTCATCATTGAATATAACCTTGCAAAATGTCAGTAAGAGCAGAGATGACTTCATGCACTAGCAGGCCCATAATTCTGTTTTAACTCCCCCCTCACTAAAGCTCACATCTCCTTGGTGTCTCCTCTCTTAAAGCTCTCTCAGGACCCCACAGCCCTGATCTAAGGGGCTGCAGTTGTAGACATGCCAGAACATAAGTACACCAACAGCTGTGTCAAAGAACACTGAAACTACAGTGAATATTCTATTACATTTGTTACAGTTTAGAGCTCTGAGTCCACCCCATTAGAAATCCGTATCAGAGGAAAGACTTGACTTGCACGGTAGTAGCCTCACCCAACATCCAACTATTCTGACAGTGGGCAAGAGCAAATGACTAAGAAAGACTATAAGAAAGCAAACATATTTATTCTTCCCCATGTAGTCATATGGTCACAAGTGATCTGCGGTGCAAGAAATTCTGGGGTTTGAGGTAATATCTTTGTGATTAACAGCTCTTGATAACAGATTAATAGCTCCTTTTCATCTATGAAGCTTTCTAGTTGCTCTTCTGCATCCATGTAAATATTGGCCTTTGCAACACATTGTGGCAGAGCTCCCCAGTTTCACTACACAAGGCACAAAGAAAAATCTCCGCTCTGTAATCTACCTCTTTATAATTTCACTTTATGGCCCTGATTTCTTGAAATAAAAACTAATACTTGAATGACAAACCCTAAAATAATCATTCTCTCTTCATCTTTTCCATGCATAACTATCACCTTTCTCTTCTGTCTTCCCTTTTCCAACCTGAAAATTCGTAGCCTTTTGCTCTTCCTTTCACTCCCTCGCTACTTGAGTGGTCTTTCTATCCCAGACACATGGAGTGAGGAGGTCCTATCTGTATTCCAGCATAGGGTCTTTCGTTTATGTGGTGAGCTCAGAGGAAATCAGGAACAATTTTGCTAGCACCCTATTTCATTTTGTTGGAGGTATATCTAGATGTGTAACCATTGATGGTTTGCTCAAATAAATGTTTTCTGATTAATCAAATGCTAGGCCTGCAGGCAGCTTCAGGGCTTGACAGTGAGTATCTTTACTTGCCATACAGTGTAAATTGTAACTTCCCAGCACAGACAGAACTAACATTTATGAGTGTCAGATAACCATCTAGTGACAATGCTGCTTGTTAACATTTTGTGATTGTTCATCTTGTAGACTTATCATCCTCTGAGACCAGTGGTGAAGGAAATTGCTTGGGGTGATGTTTGCTCCCAAGTACAAAGGAACTAGACAGTCCTTATTTGCCCTCTTGCATATTCAGCTCTTTCCTCTGCTCCAGCCTTTTGCAAACCCATGCACAAGCTTCCTGGCAGGAGCAGAGCATGCATAGTATAGTCCACACTGAGGAATCCACTCTCAGATACTCAGCAGGACCTACCTCCTAGGTCATTCAAAGGGGGCATTCAAAAGCAGCTACCCTAGCAGTGAGAGAGGAAGGAGTATGGCAGCTAATAGAAATAATCATTTCCTCTAACAGTTCAGCTTTTGCCAGCCTCAGTATGTTTTCTTATCACTAGCAATTTTCTAGGAAAAATACAGCTCACAGTGAATATTCTTTACTATTGGCTAGACTGAAAAGCTGCAGACAGAATGTACCCACCACATTCAGGTGGATCTTACGGTTGTCTGACAAGAGTGGCTTGGCCTTGAAAAATCAATTTGGTCTGTAGGGATTTTATTCCAATCTCCCCCTGGATCTTTAACGGACACTTGAGAGCTCTTTATATGTTTAGACACCATTAGAGAAACATTTTTGCTCTTTTCCACTACCCCCCAATCTCTGTTTCCATTTGAATTACCTGACTGGATAGATTTATTTTTGCAGTGTTTTGAAGGATTAGAATATCACAATTTCTACTCCAGTACCCAGCAAGAAAGAGATGGTGGGAGTGTGGAATGCCAGATCAGACTAATGATTACTCTAAGCCACTGTCCCTTCTCTGACTAACATCAGATTTTTAACTTTCTGTATGAAGCCTGCTCCACCTGCAGAGAAAGTTTTTTCTTTATCCACTAATTAGAAAGTGATGTATACCCTAATCAAATGCTACCTACAGCAAACAAATACTATTTTCACCTTGAACTCTTTTAGCCCTCCCACTACTGCACTTATTTTTAAATACATGGGTTTTGTATGTTTGGCAGTACTGTTCCAGAGGCAGATTTGGGGTAGACCACGTTCTTAGCATACCCGACACCAGAATTTAGGGTTCCCTTGAAATCTATCCAATTGTTCAAACTGGAACTTGGTCTATACATTTATTTCCATTTTCCATACACACTCTTCACTCTAGATTTCAATTAAATTTAATTGAAGAGTATTGTAAAAAAAGAGAATGTAGGTTTTTCTGGGAATTGTTTAAGTAATCCTACCACTAAGGTATTAAAAATGAGTGAATCTCCTATTGAAATAAATGTTAACCTCATAGCAAGAAACAGTAAAATTTATCTTTTAAACCAAAGGTATACTGAGGCAATCACTGTTTCAGCAACACATTTATTTTTCAGGAAATTCAGTCTAATTATTTATCTTTGAAAATACAGCAGACCACAGCCAGTTCTGTTTGATCACCCCAATAAAAATTATCATTCTTTCTATTTCAAGAAGCTTTCCAAACACACAACACAGTTCAGGGTAATGAATTTGAGAACACACATGGGCATGAAATTTTAGTCTAGAACTTACAGTCTATCCATTTGCCCCACTGAGTGCCCCATTTCTGTCAGACAAGTCCCCACTAACTGTTCAGTTCAGCTCACTTTATAGTTTAGCTAAGTTCATTTTTGTAAATGAAGATCATATTATATTAAGAAACCAAGAAGACGGATTGCTGGTAAGATCATAAATCTGATTTTAATATGTCACAACATTTCAGGAAGGACCACGAGAGGTAACCTGAAAGTTTACCAACTTTATTTTTTTTTCTGAAAGTCCTGGGGACATAATGCCACAAAGTTTTCTCACTGCAGCAATGCAGATGGAATTGATGAAAAATAAACCTGTGAAGTAAAACAAAGTAAGGATTGTCTGTGAAATAATTCTGCCAAAGATTAAAGAACAATTGTGCTCTACTGTAGGGCTAAAAAGAAATTAGTTTGCAGGAAATTGTCGACATCAGATGCATCTAAATTTATCTGGAAAGCAGAATGTTCTTCGCATTATGAGAATTCATAGGTATTCATCAGAGCTATGCAGTTTTATTCAAAATAAAGCTCACTATTCCTCAAGAAGTATTAAGGCCATATAGACCAGCAGCTTTCTTCTAAGTCCAACAATTTCTAGAAATAGTTCCCATACATAACTCTATGTCAATTTTTAAGAGGTCAGCAACATAGGCAAACGAAAACTTGCAAGAAAGAGATGGGTGACGTATCAGAATAATATATATCTTTGTTGCCCAAAAGTGCATATTAATGCATTATTTACAGTCTCGTTCTTCCCCCAAAATGTCTTCCTTTTAAATGAGACCATTTAGTGAAAAACAGCCCTGTCATTGTCTTATGGACCACATGGACTCAGTGGCCACATCTATGAGCCCTGCTGATATTTCTTGGGAGGTAAAGGGGAAGATTTGCAATGGTGAGGATCACTTGCCAGGTTTAAATAAAGTAACAGCTTTAGGTTTAAAAAGATTCAGTGAGAAAATGGGACCAACCACAAAACGTCAGATGAAAGATCTGTCTAGTTCAGTAGGCTGTACTCCGTAACGGCCAACAGAAGATTCCAAGGGAAATGTATAAAGAAAACCAGAGAAACATATTTCCCAAGAATTGCCTCCCAGGTTTCAGCTCTTTGTTCTAAAATTTCCTGAACCACATTTGGCATCTTTTTTTAATAGCCCTAGACCATTTTTTCTTCTATTAATGTATCCAATCAGTTTTGAACACCAGCAAACTTTTAGCATCTGCAACAGCCTGTGGTAAGGAATTACATAGCTTAGCTCTGTATTTTGGGGATTTTTTTTAACTTTGTTTATTTTCAGCCTGCCATAAACAATTTCAATACATACACATCAGTATTACAGAAGCTCTGGCAAACAGTCCTGATGGCTTAATTTTTTTTTTTCCCAAATTCTTAAACTTCACTATTTTATGCACTCTTGAATCCACTGAACAGATTATTTTAGAGTCTTTGAACCTAAGTTATCTAATATAACAGATATTGAGATAATCTGTTTCCTCAGACAAGGAAAATCCTCTCAATAGATTAATTACTTTGACTTTTCTGTCATTTGTGCAAAACTTTAATTATCTGAAACTATTCAGTAACCCCCATTACATCTATATAATTTGAGTTCAACTGTAATTAGCTGTTGCTCTAACAACAAGATTGGTTGGAGCAATTAGAGCAGTCCTCTTTGGTTTTGATCTTTACCACTGTTAAACCTTACCCAACAGCTAACTCTATTGACTTTTGACAATTCTTTCCTGGAAGAATAGAGAAAGTTAGCTAATTATTTTCATTGTTACTATTTGGGGTTTTTTGGGGGTTTTTTTTTGGTTTGGTTTTTTTTTTTTGGTCCTAAATCTACATTCAGCTTCTAAACTTTCCAGGGAAAATTTGTTCCTTTAATCAAGTGAATTAGTTACACATACCTCCCAGGGAGCTGCTTTTGCTCTAATTTAAAATTTGCCTATACAGCTGCATAACCTTATGCTGGTTATTAAGCCTATCACCAT
>VZTL01077179.1:0-17800 GCA_013400535.1 Scopus umbretta | reverse complement strand
TGAGTCCCAGCAAATGCTCCCTGCTCAGCCAGGCTGGCCGTCTACCCCACCGGTTCGTCTTTCAGCACATGGGGACAACCTGCTTCTGCGCCCCTAAGACTTCCTTCTTGAAGAATGCCCAGCCTTCCTGGACCCCTTTGCCCTTCAGGGCTGTCTCCCAAGGGACTCTCTCAACCAGTGTCCTCAAAACATTTCTAAACATTCTAATAACACATATACTTACAGCAGAAAATCCTTTACATTCGGACTATTTCCCATATAAATGTAAAACCTTTCTGAAAATGACACAGCTCTAAGGGTAAATAAATTATTATCCCTTAACACTTCTATCATTTAACTTTTATTTCCTGGCTCATGTTCACACTTCCCTCAATTATTTTTGTAACATAACTCAGCCACTCAAAGCTCTTAGAAATGAAACCCACCTTGTTTAGTCTCTCTCTCTTGTTTAAGGAACAGAATTTCAACTGAAGAACCATCCCCAAAAATAGCTTTGCAATCTTCAGAATCTTGCATATCAGCCCTAAACACAACTAATAAAAGTCCACCTGGCATCCTAATTGTTCCTTACCTCGTATCTAATGCTTGCAAACCAGCTGCAAGACTTTCTAAAACTTGGAAGTATGTTTCATCTCCAGTGGGGTCAAAAACAATTACTAGTTCTCTGTATGCAGTACAGAATGCACGACAAGATTGTTCCTGGCTAATTAAAGCTAGGGACTTGGACACGAGGACTCTGAGGAGCTCCCCACACCACACACTGTAGAAGACTCCCAAGCTAATTTCAGAATGGTGTGCAAACAAGTCAGCAGAGCTCTACTGCTTCTGGGATAAATGCATATGCTGTGTTTTGCCATGAAGATATGGGAGCTCACTCAGTGCCAGCTCAGCTCTCTCTAACCAGCAAGCTGCACTGTGTGCTATAACATAGCCCTAAGCTGTGGCATTTACACTAACGTGATAAGAGCAGAGAACCTCATACATTTCCTGCAGCTGGATGTCTGTCAAATATGGGCTCAAGTATTTTTTTAAAATGTTAAAACAATATCTCAAGAATTCTTTTAGGTTGTTGCTAAAGAGGATTGAGGACCTTATTATCATCTGTGCATTTACGTACTTGGAGCCTGATATAGCAAAGCACTTAAGTGCCTGCATCCAGCACTGAGCATCTGACAAAACCCTCTCTCAGCAACTGCCTTCCCCGGCTGCTGGCTACAGACTCCTTCAGCTCATTTTCAGTGTGTGGACATGCAAAACCCAAGATAAATACTGAGAACCCTCAGCCTGTATAAGCCCAAGCTCCCTCCCAAGCCCAGACAGGCTGTTTAGCCCTCTTACCCAGGGGATCCTCTTCTTGTGGGCATTCTCCAAGCACACCTACCCAACCAAGCCAACCTACCCTCATCCAAAACTCTCCAGGAGAATGCCCTTCATTTCATGCAACTGCCCAGAAACAGGGCAGGGAGCTGGCAAGAGGAAGGCTTGATCATAAATCTCCCATCTGATTTTCAACACATTTGACCTCACTACCCATTTGAGCACCTGTACCATCCAGGCAAGAGCACTTTGAGGTCAGACCCTGAGTGTTTGCCACTCTTGCTGGTCTGCCTCACCTAAACCACTGTTAGTTGGCCACAGTGCTCAGCCCTGACAGAACACGGCCTGCAAATCAACCAGTCAGAACAGCAAGCTGTTTGCCACAGCTATAAGAAAGAGTGTGATTAGAGGGGAGGGAAGCAAGAAAAAACACTTCCATGGTGACCAGCATCTGCCTATGCATTTATTTGTACAGCACTGCCAAGCTTTAACTGGAATCCTATTGTTTCTGGGCACTAGGTGTCTGAATAGTAAAATTCAGTCTCTGACCCAAACCATTGAGGCACTTTCTTTAAACCCATGATAAAATGTGGGTAGGCATCTAAACTGAAGGATGTAATCTTAAAAACCTGTATCAAATTTTAACCAGTGCATTTCCCTAAGGAAATGAGTTCACACTGACAGCCTTGAATCCTGCACAAAGCCTGACAGTATGCATGACAGAGTGCAGACATGCAAAATACCTTTAATTCAAAGATACGACCAAGGAGCACTGCTGGAAACAGGACAAGTGGATTTTAGCCTTCTTTGGTGTCTGAGAAAGCTCAGGTTCTCCAGTGCTAACTTCCAGTGGGATTCATAAGCTTCCAGGCAAGTCTGCAGCTGCAGGCTTTTCTTCTCCTTGTAAAAGTGAGTCACTGCATCTTAGTCCAAGTATATTTAGGCCCCCCCGACATGTAACTGTCCAATCATTTTTTTTAAACTTTCAATGAAGTTTTTAAATTATGCCAATTTAATGATGCCAACATTTCCCCATATAACTTGTGCTGATGTTTCAATCCCCTTTCAGATAAAAATCTTTTCCTAGTATCTCACCATAATTTATCCAACTGCATATTGAATCAACTCTTGCTCACTCTGCCCCACAGTGGGCAGGGTAAATAATCAAACACTGCTTTCCTTATAACAAACTTAATTGTATGCAGTTGTCATGTCTTTTCAGGAATAAGCAGGGCTAATGCTCAGCTTTCACTTCTGCTTTCTACATCTGTTCTTACTGGTACCATTTTCCTACTGATTTTTGCTTACATATATGTTTCTTTCTAAAAATGCACATTGGTAAGTTAAAAACATGACGTTAAATGAGACCACACCGTCTGAGGCCAAACCAGCCAGGATGAAGACGAGAGTGAGAAAAAGAAAACACCGATCAGTTGCAGACTGTGTACATGGTGTCCAAGGAGAGCACGTGCTTTCTCTGTAAAACTGTCCAAACTGCTACTTAAATTAACTCGTCTCATGTAGCCCCCAGATCCTTTTTGTCTGGCTTAGGGCTTCACTACTTTCCCAATTCTTTCTGTTCATTTTATTTCCTATTTGTCCATGTACACCCCTCAACATTCTCTTTTTTAATTTAATTTTGTAACTTTGATTTCAGAACTTCTTTCTAATTAAAAGACCTGGGAATTCTAACCTTGTTCCCAACACCGCCCACAGCCATGCCTGGGCAAGTGACAGCTGCAAATTCAAATTACTTCATTAGGCTGTTGGAAAAGGTGATTAAAATTATAAAAATATTTCATTTTTTTCCTGGACTCTTCTCAATGCCAACAGCTGTCTATCCACCCTATAATACCATAAGTTAGTCCATATTGCCCTCTGCAATAGCAGAGTGCCAAAACCCTTCCTAAAGCTAAAATAACTAATAATAATGTCTTGCTTCTTATCACCTAGGCCAATTACACTGAAGGAAAGGAAATTAGCTTGGTTTGACACAAATTGCTATTGACAAAACTGTGCTGGCCCTCTCTTATCTCCCTTCTTAGAGATTTACAAATGTATTGTTTAATCATATGTACCAATGTCTTTCAGGATTTGAAATAAGGCTGACCAGGTCATTATTCCTCAGATCCTCTTTTTTCTTTCATTTTTTAAAGACAAGAGGTATGTTTGCCTTTCTCCAGTCCTCATCTGTCCTCTATAGCATCTCAAAGGTAATCAGTAAAGGTTCTAAGATTTCTTCAACAATCAGCAGACAACAGATTTTACCAGATTAATTTGTCTAACATATTTTGCAGAATAATTTAGTATATTTAACCTGCCTCATTACCATTGGTCCTGCTCTTCTGCTAGTTTCGGCTCTGTTCTGAACTTCACTTTGCTGATGCTGTGTTAAGGATTTAGTTGAAATTCATTCTTTTCCTGAAGCAAATGAGGTCTTGAACATTTCAACCTCTATTGTGTTTTTTCACATTTATGTCATCTATTTAAAGATAGTGAGCCTCTGCAGGTCTCACCCCTGCCTTTTACCCCTCATGTCAGTGTTATTTCTAATTTGCCTTCTTTTGATTAAGGCTTTTAGGCAAAGCAATGGGTGAATCAGAGCAACAGCAGCATCAGCTATTTATTATAAGGTGCCATTTGATATTCAATCTCTCACCACCAATCAGGCACTCTATTTGTGTTTGTACCCTCACTGGAGCTAATGTCATTTGCCTACAGGGCAAGATCTAAAGGGTACCTCTGCAATTGCTTTACAACAGGTCTTTAAAGTACGGAAAGATGTATGGACAGAGAGACAGATTGAAAAATTCTATCTTTTGGTCTCTGAATGAGTTCAGTATCCCAAAGGAAAAGACTGCTTAATATTAAAATAACAGTTTCGTATTTTAGCATTTCACAATAAAAAGTTGCAGTGTCACCAGTGCTAATATATTACTGAGAAGTTCAGATTCCCCAAAAGATACACATGATGTAAAATTCTGAGACAAATGGTAAAAGTAGTGAATACCCTTTCAAGTTAAAAATGAGCTGCTTTCTCTCAAGTAGGATAGTAGCTGCTCACAGTGAGAAATCATTGCTCATCAGAAATAAATAATTTAGACATTTTGTCTATATATAACTTTTGACAAATTTATTTCTAAAGATTAGAAATGTTGCCAGGACATTAATAGCCTAGAATTAAGGTAATATCAGAGAGAAGATAAAATACACAGCAGAAGTAGCATTCTGGCACAGTGGTGATTTCATACCTCCAATATTCAAGTGTGGGAGCCACAGCCTGGGTTCTTCTGAAAACAGTCCAGAGCAATAAAGAAAAGTAATTTTGCTTGCAGCACCTGCTGCTGTACTTTTGAAGGAGAATCTGGATCTTCCAGCAGCAGATGGCTCTTCCACAGCTTCATAGTTTCTTGGTGAACCTTTGACCTTTCTGAAGTTGTTTCATTAACCCTGTTAAGTTTGAAGCATAAAAAATCTAAGGCTCATGAAGAAGTTTAATGCCTCCTAATAATCTAGTCTTCCCGGTTCATTTACAGTCCTTCAATTGCAATAATTTACAATCCTTCTGTTGTTCTTGTTTTCAATAACAAGGTAGTAATCTTTTCCCAACCAACTTTGGTTTTGCTTCCAAAGACTTTTTAGAAACAGCATAACCATTTCTCATTTGCTGCAAAGGACCTGAATGACAAGTGTGCTGGAGCTACTCTTCTTTCCCACACATGCAATCTATGTTCTTGAGTGCTATCTAACTGGTGTGGTTCCACAAGCCATTTCTGACTTTTCTCAAAGAGGGCTGCTTCCCCTGCTGGACTAGTCCTCTCCTCCAGAGAGGAAAAATTGAGGTGTTGTTGAAGACAGTCATCTTCAAGTCAGTGAAAACACTCTATAACAGGCATGAGGCACCTCTTTCCCTTTCCTTACCAAATAAATAAATGGGAAAAGACTTTTGGAGGGCATCTCCTTATATTCTAAAACATGAGGGCTAAGACAGATGAGATTAATTCCTCATCTCCCATGCCTTCATCTTCCCTCACCATTGACTGTAAAATGGGCCTGGGCTTCTTGCTCCAACCTGATAGTTATTGTCAGATAGCCAAAGTTAGGTGGGTTGAATAAACTGGCTCCAGCAATCACCAAAGTCAACAGGAGTCTTTCTGTTGACTTCTGCTAACAACTGGTTGGCCAAACCTTGCAAGGATTTGACACTTTCTGAAGAAAGTCTATGAGCAGTGTTAGGAACTGTGGCAGTAGTTAGGATAACTCATGTACCACAGGCACAGGAGCTGTTCAATACATCACAGGAATGGCTGAGTAAAAGGGTGCAGCAATAACAGGATGGAAACTGTTGACTTGTTCTTCTGACTTGACAGTTCTCCCACTTTGTTCTCTGTGTACAAAACTCTTGGAATCACAAATTTAAATGGTTTTTTTTCACCATTTTTACATCAAACAGAATCATAGAATAGTTTGTGTTGGAAGGGACCTTTAAAGTTCATCTAGCCCAACCCCCATGCAATGACCAGCGACATTTTCAACTAGATCAGGCTGCTCAGAGCCCAGTCCAACCTGACCTTCAATGTTTCCAGGGATGGGGCATCCACCACCTCTGGGGAACCTGTTCCAGTGTTTCACCACCCTCATCGTAAAACATTTCTTCCTTAGATCTAGTCTAAATCTACATCTTTTAGTTTAAAACCATGACTCCTTGTCCTATCACTACAGGCCCTGCTAAAAGGTTTGTCCCCATCTTTCTTATAAGCCCCCTTNGTGAGCAGTTGTGTGACTGGGTTTTTTTCCTGGGTTTTGATTCTCTCTCTTGTTGTTCTCCTTTTCCTTACAATTACTGTTAGTATTATTATTAATAATAATAATATTTCAATTAATCTGTTCGTATCTCAGCCCACGAGTTTTCTTACTTTTACCCTTCTGATTCTCTCCCCCATCCCACCGGAAGGAAGGGTGAGTGAGTGGCTGCGTGGTGCTTAGTTGCTGGTTGGGGTTAAACCATGACAGTGATATAATTTTGGTCACATGTATATGCCTTTATACTCAAGGCCTTCAGTGATGATTTGGAAAGGAACATTTAATTGTGCTATGATGGAGTGACTACATCACTGGGTAATGGAAGAGGTACGGATGTCGTCTACCTGGATTTCTGTAAGGCCTTTGACATGGTCCCCCACAACATCCTTCTCCCTAAATTGGACAGGTATGGATTTGATGGGTGGACTGTTCAGTGGATGAGGAATTGATTGGATGGTTGCATCCAGAGGGTAGTGGTCAACGACTCAAAGTCCAGATGAAGATCAGTGACAAGTGGTGTCCCCCAGGGGTCCATATGGGGACCAGTACTGCTTAATATCTTCATCAATGACACAGACAGTGGGATTGACCGTACCCTCAACCAAGTTTGCAGATGACACCAAGTTGAGTGGTGTGGTTGACATACCTGAGGGACGGGATGCCATCCAGAGTGACCTTGACAGGCTGGAAAGCTGGGCCCGTGCAAATCTCATGAGGTTCAACAAGGTGTTGTGGTTTAACCCCTGTTGGCAACCAAGCACCACACAGGACAATCACTCCAGGCATTTGGCTATTGTGTAAAAAGCTTTGTACTGCGAGCTGCATATAATTCCCAGCCCTCCCTCTCTCTTATCAGTGTTGGTTAAACGGGAAAAGTCATGGGGATAGTGCTCCTCTCTGAGCAGTTGGAGCATGCAAGTTCATTCAGTTAGTCAAGCAAAGGTACAGCATTTATTTAAACTGGCCACCAGATTAGCTCTTCTCTCTGTCAGGACTGTGGGTCTAGAAACTCCCATTAGCATTTCTCAGTTTTGTACAGTGCAAAGTAGAATTACTCTTGCCTAATTTTGTGCACAATTTTCTGCACTCTTCTTACACTGAATGGAGAGAAACAGGCACCTCCACAGAGTTGTCTTACCCATGGATTGCATGATTTGCTTTCTGAGGTGTCTGTGTCTCTCCACTGACAACAAAGGGAGACTTGTCTCTCCCTTGACAACAAAGGGAGACTTTATTTTCAGAGGGCTGCCATTAAATGAGCTGAAAATAGCCCATAAATGGCTTCCCTGTTTACCATTGCTACCACATTACCAGACTCTGTTGAAGATATCTCAACTAACTTGCCCTTGTGACAATCCCAGGTTGTTGTACCTCCTTGTTTCATGGAACATCCCTTCCATGTCCCAAACTGAGGAGAAAGGTGACAGCATATATGCTGTGTCAACTGGTGTGCCTTCTCATTCTGCTTCTCCTACATGGCAGGAATGACACTTACCTTGAAAAGGGTATGCACATGGAATCTAATTTTACTAATGACAGACTAAAGCAAAGGACATATCTGAGACCCTGCTCTAGTTATGAGAAACTATAAATGCCTGATTTGTATCTTTTCCAGTTTTTACAAATTGAATATTGCATTTCACAAGGGAAAGATCAGGATGCGTTGATCAGAGAACTGCTAACACCAGGGTCTTATTAATAGTAACTACAGTACAAAAGCAGCAGTTTCCAGCTTTTACACAGCATTACATTTGCTTGATGCAGATAAAGAGAAATTATTCATGAGACAATGGAAAAAAAAAGATGTAGGAGGGTGAATCACATTTGAAGAATAGGAAAAAATTAAAGTGGGGGCAATTTAGCATGCTGTGTCATCACCAGTTAAAAATTACTTTAATTTGTTATATCAGTAGAATACTATTAACTCCTGCCTGGTTGGACATAATGCATGGTGGAGGAGAAGATATTTCAGTCAAATTGAATGACAGCAATTTTTGGAGAAAGAGAATGGCTCTCACTAAATATTTTCTGGAAAGCAACCCACTGACTTATTCTCTGAAGAATTAGGATTACAAACTTTTAGTGAAGACATAGTTTATCTGTTAATACTGTAGTTAATGCTACGTATTCTTCCTTTTTCTCCTAAAGTCTTATGATTATATTACCCAGATTACTCTTGCTTTGAAACAGGAATAAGTAATGCTCTAGAAAAATCTCTACTTCAGGGATATCAGCCTTTGCTAAATTAGAGCTAGGATTCCTAGATTTATAAGAGGGGATTTGGTTGTGTATATTACACAGGACAGACTGTCACACTGGATTTTTATGCAGGCTTATAACAGAAAAAAGCTGCCTGAGTCACCCAGGCTCACCTTCATCTTTTCAGGATTACATCCTCCCTCTCTCTCTCCCTAGGGAAACCACTTATTCTACAAGCAGAGATTACAAAACATACCTATTCATGTCAAAGCCAGGAAAAAAAAAAAAAAGTTTAATGTTGCACCAGAGAAGCCAAAGTTAAGGTCTTAACCCAGACACGAAAAGTGATGCTAGGTACAGGCACACTCCAGTTTTCATATGCAGTTTGTTACCCCTTTGGGCTGCCAGTGTATTTGCCTCTGCCTGGTGTTCCGACCAGAGAGGACAGTGACCTGGGCTCTCTGTGCTCCTTCATATCAACTCCTCCACTATTCTTTTCCTAAACCTTTCCTAGCACCTGATCTGAATCAATATACAAAACTGGGTGGCAAGTTTGCAAAATCTGCAATGATCCTGTGAAACCTTTCAGGATTTCTTTCTCACTTGTACTATCATGGGGCACAAAGTAGTCATGTGGCATAACTCAGAAAAAAAAAAAATCCCCAAATTGTCGAGTTTCCTCAGTACTATGTGGATCTGGGCTTTATAACCCATGTCTATGTTGAAATTCAGGTATGTAAAACCCACAGGAGGCCCCAAGCACATTTCCCTTTACACCAGGCTGGATCTTCTTTCAGGATAACACCTAAGATATTTTACGCATTAACAAGAAGAAAATACTTCCGTCTGAACCTTGTTTCTAAAAGAAAATATGGATCTCGGTAGGTTTCACATAGCTCTACACATGGTGTCCGTATAGATACAACAGAGAGAAAACACTTTGCATCAGCTGAGCATAGGGCCCACAGAGCCCTTGGCCTACAGGACATGAGCTGATGCATGATGCTGTAAGTGTGTCCTAAAACAAGGCCTAGAGCTCAGTTTCAGTGTGGGGAAGGGTGTAGGCAATACAGGGAGGAGTGGGTCTGATCGGCGGATCTTGCTTCTCCCTGCTACAATGAATACCACACTTGAGACAGCGAGAGACCAAGGGAGTCCCCCTAGAAGGGACATAAAGGTACACAAAATGTGAGGAGGGAACGGAAAGGAAATGATTCATTATTATAGTTAAAAGAAACAGTATTACTTGGCCGGCCACAAGCCTCCAGGTAATAAAGAATTACCATTTCTTAGCTAATGAGAAATTACACCTATACAACATCTGAATGACAATGCAGACCACTGAAAGTAATTCTTCAAGAAAGGATGTCAGAAAAACTTGGGAAATGGATGTGGACCACATTGTTGCCAAAAGAGCAGCTCTGCTGAGAAACCATCAGAACTGGATTTACAGCAGTCCAAACTCATCCCAGCTCTCATCATGGGAGGTGCTGTGTTTATCTAGCGGTGCTTTTCCAGGGGCAAGGCAGGGATTTCTTGGGGTTTTTTTGTTGCGGTTTGTTTTGTTTTTTTTTCATTAACTAGTAATTATTCCAAGTTCTAGCTATATCTATGCTTATTAAGGAGCTGGATTCAGGTCCAACGGGATGGGAGGACCCAAACCTGTGTTATTTCTCAAAGACTGTAAGTTAAAACTCACTGCAAACACAGAGGCACTCCACTACACAAAGGTAGTCTAATCAGTTTCCCATCTGCCTCAGAGAGTGACACTGGTATAAGAGTCAGGCACACATAAAGCAAGGAAATTAGGAGCCCTTTCTAAAACATCCCTCTAAGCAATTGTTCCTTTTTTTAAGAATTTGAGGATGCTTTGAATGTAAGAAAGAAAATTCTGAAAGTGGTAAACTTCAAATTTCAAGTACCAAGAAAAAAGAAAAAAAAGAAAGAAAAAGGAAAACAAAAAGGAAGAAATTAAAGAAATAAGGAGAAGGGAGGAATGCTTACAACAGCCTTTAAGGAGATTTTATGAGATCATTGGTCCCTTGCAAAAGAGTACAGGGCAGCCTGGGTTGTGAGTGTGTGTGCGTGTGTCTACTAATGCCAGAAGACAGTGAAAATACATGAACCTGAGAGTGACCTCACACAGTCATCTCTTCTAGCTGACTACCAAAGGTCTCCATCTTCTGATTTTTGTACTGTTTTTCTAACCCTAACACTGACTATAGATTTAGTAGCAGAATAAAATACTCCTCCCAGGCTGCTCCTCTCACATACACAAGGAGTGGAGCAAAGGCAACCATGCTGGGTTATTTCTCAGTTGTAGTTCACTTTTTTTTTTTTTGCAACTGATTCACAAGAAGATTGTAAAAGGATCAAATGTATTTACTGTTCCAAATTATGCACTCATTTCTGGCAAAATATTTAATCCCTCCAAGAAGGCACTCTGCAGTTTTAGGGGTGGATATTTCATGTTTCTGCTTGGGAACTTGGTGTGGTTGGTACACAGTCATGACACCCTGTTTCTTTTTTCCTGTATTCAGCTCACAGATCATGAACACATTCAGAGATAACAGATCAGAATTCCTGCAGGAAAGAGCTCATATTTCAAATTTCCTTATGCAAATACTAATTTTATTAAGATCTGTCAAAAAAAAAAAATATTGAGAGCAAACAGGAAACATTCACGATTTATCAGTAACTTAAGTTATAATTTGAGTTGAGACATTAATTTTAAAAAAATGTTCCTGCTCTGCAATTATCTGAGGAGCATGAACAGCCTTCTAAAAGTTCTACATCTTATCATATACATCTCTACTAAAGTGCCAGGTCTTTTGAGATACCTCCTGTTAACCCCTGGATACTGACGTTTCCCTATAAATTCAGGAGAAACTCCAGTACTCCCTAAATCTTTATTTTCCCAATGGATTTTCCCAAAACACTGAAACTTGCTGCTTTATGCCTCAAGGACACTCAAGAGCTTCTCCAGTCTGGCAGATTGATTACCTCTGCTTCACTAGCAGCACTACAGCTGACATGCTTGCAAATTTAAGAAAAATATTTCCTCTTTTTGTCTCTCTAGTTCCATCCTTTGTGTTTCCTGTATATTTTAGCAGTTAGATTTGGAGAACAGGGACCAGCCTTTCACAATATTTAGTGGAGCCCTGACTCATGGACTGTGTCAGCCCCAAACTGCCCCAAACCACCTTACACTGAAACTTTAACATTCAGTAGTTTTTGTTTCCAATGTTATGTTGTCTCCCTTTCCTCCTCCTCCACAAGATGTCCCTAGTTTTACTTCTGCTCTAATTCCCATCTCCAACATCTCTGTCTTCGCCCAGCTCCTCTCAGTGTAGAACATTCAATTGCATTAACACACATTCTTCCTTTCTTTCTGCATCATTACTAAAGAAATTACTCTACAATAGAAATTACAAAGATCTTTGGCTTACTACCTCGGTCTGCCAAAAGTATTGCCCTTAGCCCTAACCTTGTGTGTTCTTCATTTCATTTTCAGTCTGAAGAGAGCTCATATTCAGGCTTATCTGAATTCTTTCTGAGTGTGAATTTTTCAGACACTGTATTTTATGCTTACTGTTTAATGAAATGATGTGCTATAATCCAATAGCATAATAAACTAGATCAATCACTTTGCTTTCAATGACTGGCTTAGTAATTCTATGAACAAAAATCTGGCAAGATCTATTCTTTATAAACACACTCATTTTTTTCCTTGTGCTTCTGAGGATGAAATCTTTTTCTCTGTTAGGCTGGAATGCCTCCATAAAAGTAAATAACATCATGCCAACTTTGCACTAGGTATTTTATCAAAGTTTCTTCCTCTTCTTTATAGCCAAGAAGTTTTGAATACTGACTTTAACCCATATTTTCCAAAAGAACAGATCAACTTTTTCTTGTTTTGGAGTTTGGCTACTCATTTTGAGACCACTTGGATCTCATTTGCAAGTATATTGACACCTTTATTTGTTAGACCCACAGAAGTACTAGCAAGTTTAAAAAAATTCTACCTTTCCTCCTCTCCCATTGTCCATGAAATACAAATACAGCTTCACTATCTTGCAGGCACCTAATGAGGAAAAATATGTTACTGTAACTTAAGATCTCAGATACTGTGCTGGTGAAGCACATACAGGTAGATAGTTCCATAGACATAATCTATTTCTTTCTCCCTTCCCTTACATTATTGAAAATGATTACACTTCAGCTGTGGTTATAGTACTTGTGCTAATACATGCAATATCATTTTTAATCCTTTTATACTTTGTCCTTCACAGACCCATGATGGGCTGTTGTCCCAGAGGAAATCACTGAAACGAGGAACATGAGAATTCACATTCCCATGTATCATTTGAAAAATAACCCTAATTCGCAGAAAACCAGTCAATTAACATGAAGACTGCTCCATAATGAGCTAACGATAAGCCTCTGAGACCAGCTGGTCTCTGACCTTCCCATCAAGGGGAACATTTCAAAGGTGCTCCAGCACTTCATGCTGCAAACATCACCACTCTTGTAGAAATGCCTTCTGGACTTTATATCAATCAGTAGAAGAAAGACCATCAACGCTCTGTTCTGCCTGTGTGAAGCTAATGGCATAAACCAATTATTTTTACTTCATGACTACAGTCCAGAGAATTCTCTGTCAAGTTTCTCCACATTTCTCTTCTGGTTTTGTGGTAATAAGATCAAAGCCCTTGTTGATGGGACATTATCAACACAAGTAATCCTTTTATTTTCAAAGCCAAGTTAAAAACAATGCAGTGCTGTGTACATCTGTCCCATGCTCTTTTAATAATTTTTTTGTTCTCTGAAAATATACTTTTCTATTTTATAGTCTATCTGTTCCCTCTCTTTCAAGGTGAAAGACTATAAATATAAACAGACTCTGGAATTAGGCCCAAGAACAATAAAAAACACCAAGTAAACCAACTTAATCCACCTCATCCCTCTCCGTTATCACAGTTGGTGTTGACTATGTAAACAGGTTCCTCCATGAAAAATAAATCTAATGAAGCCTGATATCACACAGATCCGTGTTTAATGACGCCTACACCCTCTTGTCTCCTTCCCTCCCTTAGCAAAACTCCCCATCCATCTCCTAGAACCTGAAGGGGCAAAAGCTGGTGCAATCTGTGGTCGCTTGCAGGGCTTGGGAGCATTGCCACTGGACCAGCACGCTCCATGGGTGAGCATGATAGTCAGAGCAGATGACAATCACACAGGATTCATTTGAATGCCTTTCTCAGAGTCACAGTTTTGACAAAACTATAAAGAGTATTTTTGACAAAACTTTAAAGGTGATAGCTATGCCCTCTGCCAGACTGGCGAATTGGCCAGAATGTGTCAAGGTCAGTAAAAGGTGATATGACAGGCAAAGATCCACACCTGCAACTTTATTCATTAACTATAACCCATTGCCTTGGGACACCAGGCTAAAAATGTCAAAATTTCCAGAAGAAAATGGCACCAGGGAGAAAATAGTGCAGTCTGTATGTAATCTACTTTGCAGAGAGAGAACAGAAACTTGACGTATTTATCTATCAAAGATAAAATTAAGTGATAATTCAGGTGTGATTGTTTCATACCTCCTTGAGGAATGGATGCAAAGGATTCCCTCTGTAATAGACAAATGCCGTAGCAAGGCATGAAGATTACAGACTGAAGCTAGGACTATAAAGCTGGAAATAAAATACAGTTTTTAAGAAGTGAGGGATGACTTAAAAACAGGAATAGACATGGCAGTCAGAGTAGATGCAGTGCTGAGAAGGCCAAGACTCTATCATAGCTTTAAAACAATAAGTACTATTACAAAGGTACTTTATATGCCACCCCAAAGCCAACTGCAGGAATTGTTGGATAGTCAAGACCTTCCATGTTATGCTAAAAGCTCATTTTGACTATCAGAAGGCTGCATTTTGGCCTTGGCATCTAGAAATACACAAACCAGAAATACATAGTATTTCCCTCAAAGAGCTCATATCCACAGGGGTTCTGTGCCATTGCATACGTTCATGCCAACGTGCAAGGCTTAAAATGGGGCTAACACAACTCTGAGTTACCCTAGTTTGACCTTACAGTGGTTCAAAATTACTTGTAGTGGCCATAGTCTAATGATCTCAAAGCAGCTTGAGAATGTGGGTAAATACCCTCTTATTTCTCCTACCAGAGGCCCTAGGGCAGAAGGGATGTAGGGAATTTACCCTAAGACCCCCAGTAGATCAGTAGCGGAGTTGAGGGCTGAACCACACTCGCCAGACTCCTTCACTGGTAACTTGTTGCTGGAAAGCCCTTCTGTCCCTGATGGTGGTTCTGTGACACCATCAAACCACATAGTGTGTTTGTGCAGTACAGGTCCCTGCAGCAACGCACCCTGGTTTCTGGTAGCAGTATCATCTGGTAACACTGCCCCAGGGCCTCTCACTGGCATCTTCACAACTACCCCAAATTCTCCTGCCCTGGACCTTCATTCAAACTATTCAGAGCTTCTCACTGCCTTCTCAGCCTGAAAATATTTCAGCTGTCACAGCTAGGGATCAATATTAGACCTGACATTATTCAACATATTCATCAGTGAACTAGAAGTAAATATAAAATCACTGCAGGTAAGTTTTATAGAGTTGATGATGGAAAAAATGCCTGAGTAGAAAACAGTAACAGAGACAGGGCATCATTCAGGGCAAGCTGCTGTTGGGGAAGTTATTTCATTCAAATAAGTGCAAATTCACATGCCTGGAAAAAAGAAATGTAATAGTTATGCACTGAGGGGAAATAATAAAATTTGTAAGGTTATAGTGGACAGGCAGTTCAGTGTGAACATTGTGCAAATCTGTGGTGAAAAACTACAGAAATGAAAGATCACAAAAGGTTATTCTTCAGTGAGAGACTTAAGAGTTCAATCTGTTTTCAAAGATAATTGAAATAATAGATTATCTCATTTAAATGTTGGAATACCTTTATGGGAGAAAATGCAGTGTTCTAAGACCTGAATTAAGGTTTAATCTGGTGGAGAATAGAATTTTTTGATTGGGTTTTGTTTTGTCTTCTTTTTAAAGAAGCCTGAAAGCCGAAAGGAGACAAAGATAAATTAGAAATTACAAACAAAATTCTAGCAGTGAGGGAGACTAAACTCTTGGGCAAAATACCACAGCAAGTGTTGGATTTTCATTCTCTTGGTGTTCTCGCATAATGACCTGAAGCCTTGTTGTTTGAGGGCTAAAGTTACCGGATGTCAGGTAACAGTTTGTAATGCACCAGGATCAGTCTTGGTGACCTCCTGATCCCTTTTTCATCTTTAAGCTCTATGAATCCATGAATATTGTTGCCTTTACACTTTCCTAGCTGCTATTTTTCTTGTTTCAGTCTCTAGCCAAATTGAGAAGGAATCCAATACATTTTGCCTACCCTTACTAAAAGCAGTCCATGTTTTATTAATACATATCCATTTCTTCTCCAACAGTTGAATTATCCAGTAATGAGCAAAAGAGATCTTAATCCCTTACTCGTATTCCTACACTATATATCTCTTCATATTTTTTGCAAATGCCAGTTAAACTCTGCAAAGTATGAAGTGTAACCAGCAAAGCAGAAGTGCATTTTCTGTGTATTTGTACAGCATTTTGCAAAATATATTCTGCAGTTTTTTTTCTTATATTGCCTGGGAGGCTTTTCAGCAGCTTGTCATTAGCCTGATCTGCATTATTTCTTGCAGATATTTAGTTTGTCTCTATGTGTACTATAAGTCAAATAAAAATTGATTTAATAGAAAAGTTTCAAAAAAATGCTCATATATGAGAGGTGTAGGTAATACAGTCATTACAGGGAAGCTGAAATGCATTTGTCTTTCTCAGGCTCCAGTTAAAGACACCATTTAAAAGGCAGATGATAACAGCAGTGTTCAGTGAGGCTGTGGAAGATACGCAAGAAGAGAGGGGATAAAGGAAAGTTCAGCTCAAAAGAAAGATGTATTCCCAATGAACAGTTCAACCAGCCTTAATCAGGATCTGCTGACAGAAAGCAGTATTGGGCTGGATAAGAGCTTCCAAACTTCCAACTTCCAGATATTTATCACTAAACTAGACAAAGCAGGGCTTTCAAGAAACAGTTAAATGCTGGCAGGGGTGAGCTAGATGCCTTATGTATCTTCTGTTTCTGCTTTCAAATTATATTTAGATACACAGCAATAAGCTCATCAAACTAGTCCTGAGGATGAAGCTTCCATCCTAATCTGGAGCAATCCCTCCAAAGGCAAGAGCTAGCTGAGCTGCTGCTGCAGGCATGGGAGGAAAACAGCGCAACGTTCCTGGAAGAGCACGCAGTGGGATGAGTGATAGAGGAGCATGTCAATAGTCCATTTGGTGAAAACAGGGAAAGAGAAGATCAGAGCAGGAGGAAAATTCACCATCGTGGGTGCAGACCTGTGCAGATCTTGTTGGAGACACTTGACTGTGTAGGGTCATAGGCCCATCTCCAGTATTCTCCAAGCTGAAGCAGGAAAAAACTCCTCTAAAGGCCCTCAAGTATCTCTAAAGTGATAAGGAGAGTCCATAAAAATGACCAAGCTAAACAGAAAAGATATCTCCATGGTGAAGTAAAGAAAGGTGAAGTTTTGCCAAAACAAAATTTACTGACATGCCGTGCCCCAAACAGCCTGTGTTCTTACTATGCAAGTATTGAGCCTTAAAAATAAGATTTAACCTGTGTTTAGGCTTCGCATCAGATCTGAAACAGGAAATTCTACCTCTGGAGAGCACATAGCACAGATGGAGGACAGCATACTAGTCACACCATCAGGCATTTGTACCTACACCTAATAGTCCCCTGCATGATCCATGCCCAGTGACTGTACTTTCTGGGTACCCTGTTTCTTCCTCCACCATTTCTTTGTCCTCTATTTGTTTTCTAGGCAGGAATTACTTCTTGCCAAGAGCTTAATGCAAAAGGGGCCTCAGTGTGTGATGGGAGCCACCTATCTGCTGAGGAATTTGTAACAGCCTATCTAGAGACTAAGCTGGAAATACTGCAGTTCTGAAGCAGCCCTATCCTAAACATGCGGCAAAATGTGAAGGTGTTTGTTTCTTGCCAGGAGCAGCCTCATGTAAAGTCAGTCTTTGAGAACCCAGAGGGTGCATTTACAGAGCTATTACTCATAGATAACTGCAAAATAAATGAAAATTAAACTCACCCCTAGGTAATAAGTTTACCTTTCTCAAAATTAATAGCTTAGGAGTCCATAAATATTTATGAGAGAGAAGGAAGGAAAATAGAAAAAAAGTCATGTAAAACTCATAATTTGTTCCTTTGGAGTATTGGATAATAGGCAATTACTACAACTGACTGACTGTGAAATTTAGTCTTTTCTATCTTTAGATGTTACCTTTCAGTTCCAGAGTCTTCTCTCCATGTCTCCCCAGAACAGAAAGCCCAAGAAATGAGAAATTACAAAGCCTAGAAAATTTTTCAGTCT
>VZTL01077177.1:0-14501 GCA_013400535.1 Scopus umbretta | reverse complement strand
CTCTTGCTCTTCCTTACGTATTGCTTGTGACATGGCATGCAAGATGAAGCTTGTCTACTCTCTTTCCTTCCTTTCACTGTCAGGAACTGGCCTAGTGTTTTCTGGTCCAGGTCAATTTGCTGTTCCAGAAGATCTTCAACAGAAGGATCTTTCTTGTCCTTTTCTTATAGCAGCTAAGATGGAACTGACTGTAATGATCATAAGTCCTTTCAAGTAGTGTAGTAGAGACCAGAAGGATCCTTATGTGGTCTCAGCAGGGAATGAACTTCAAATATCTTCAGTTTTAACTCTCATGGGTCTTCAGTCTGTGAAGACTTTGTGCTTTAGTCATTGTGCCACTATTTGCAGTCTGTTTGACCAGATTGTCTCATTGCTCAAAGGACTTGTTCCCTGAAGAAACAGGATCTTCACATCAATATCTTGGACTTTTCAGCTTTCTGAAGCGTGTGCCAAACCTTTCAGTGACATCTTCATGAGTTACATGTGCAAAATGATGGTGCTTAATTTAATCAAAATGTTTTGTATGACAAACAGTTGGCTCTTAGGATTGAATTTCCCCTGCTGTTGTAGAACATCAAATCTCTGTTACACTTTATGCTGTAAAGATAGTATGGCCGGATCAATCCTGGTTTTTCCATGAGAACAATGTTAAAATACCACCTCCACTAGGAGTTTTCTCTGACTTTTTTGTTCTCTCAAGCCTCATATTTCTAGGACTTTTTTCATTTAACAGAAATGTAGGGAATTGTAGTAGATAGGTTAAAATTGCTGTGAATGGAGAAGGAGTGGCAATGGGAGGGTGGAGAAGCCGTAGAGGGTAAAAAAGGCAAGAGAAGGGCTAGTAAGAATGGCATGTATTGATGACAGGGCATGTCCACATGCAGCTACTCAAGACACCCATTTCAGGAAAAATAAAAGGCAGATTATGCTTAGACTAAAACAAAGACTCAAGGATAGGAGATGATGACAGAAATGTAAACAGTGTCATAACCTTTGATCAGATAAGGCAAGAGAGGGCTGTGAGTAAATCCTAATGGCTCCCAAAAAAGTTAATTACTGTCAGCTTTTTGTGCCTACGTGCTGGACAGATGACTTGAATGCAAACATCCTGTTCTTCTCTGCTGGTATTAGAATGTATGTGAAGCTGATATTGTTTTAAAATGTATGATCTCTTTTTTGTTTGTTTATAGAATTGGATTTGTTTTCATTTTAAGTATGAAAGAAGAAATTGATGGAAATGAAGACGCTGGAATAGCTCTTTGGAGAACTTTTAATTACATTGCAGAGGAATCTGACACCTCTCAAGCCTTTACCACGATAATTAATGTTAGTTCTTTCACAAGAAATCACCTTTTCTGTTTTTTTAAACTTCTACTTTTCTATATAGTTAGGATTTTGCTACCATGTGACAACATGATACATTTGCATTTACTTTACATGGAAACAAAGTACTAAAAACATGTATAGCATTCATATGCTATAGAATGATTTGGAGAAATATTTTCCTCTTCTGGAAACCAACTCGTTCTTGTCATTTTACCTATCTACAGGCTTTCTTCAAGAATGTAAAAAGGTAGATGCATACCTTACAGCTTTCAGTACATTCTTGTGAAAAATGATCCTGTGTTATTCACATTAGCATGATGTGCCTGCCTTTGTGTTCTGTATCTCTTGGAGTATAGGCATTTTAATATCACTTTGGCAATCCCATAAAGCTTTGAAAAACTCCTGGTTGTTCTGTAGTGTACAAGGTGAAACAGAGTAAGATAAGCTCTTTTCTGATCCTGTTTGAGCTGTTTGTGGGTGTAGAAAACACAGAAATATTCCAGGCTTGCAGCTTAAGGAATGAGCTGGGTTTTCTGTATGAGAGAATGCAGGTTCATGTAAAGACAGGAATTTCAAAGATGAGAGATGAATGGAGCAGTCTGTGTGAAGACTCTGCAGGCAAAATCGTATCAGAGAATATGGTGTTAATATGTAACATTTTTTCTTACTTTTATTTTCTGTTATTCTAGTCAGTGCCTAGAAACTAATGTCATGAACAAACTTGGAGAGCTTAACATGAAAGGAGTTGAAATAACTAGGAGTACCTTGGAAGGGAAATAGAAATCCGCAAGTGTTAGGAGGTGACAGGCATGCGTTGACTATTATCCATGACCAGATCACAAAGTAACAATTTACAGTGTGCTTTTTAAAATGTTCGTTCCTCTGTTTACTTTGTTTCATAATATAAAAAGGAGGGGATAATAAATACAATGAAAAGATAACAAAAATAGAATCAATAAAATGCAAGTTTGAGATACTCAGCACTATAGAGTGAAATGTACTGTTCCTCATTTGAAAAGAAATGGCTTGAATAATTTTCAGTTCCAATTTCTTCTGTATGTTTGAAAGTCATAAAGTCTTATGCTATGAAATAAAATAGTATTGGTAAGGAATATCACTGTAGGAAAATGTATCACTGACTAATTCAGGCTTGGATTCATTCCATATAGATTCAGGTAACTACCCTTGGTTAGGTAGTTTACAGTAAGACTTTAGATTCCTTCTCTAATAGGTGGGGAGAAATAACCTTTCACATTCAACTCACATACGTGTATTTACTTTGTCACTTCAGATTTAGACTAAAGGTATAATAATAGATTAATCAGAACAGTGCTCTGATGAAAAATTGTGCATACGTGAGATGGTGGTAATTACTAAAGCAATATAAAAACTGCAGTATAGCAATAAGGCAGCATAAAAGTATACCAATATAAAAATGGCTACAGCACAATAAAAAGATTATATTTACTTTACCATTTATTTACTTTTATTAAATTATGACTGAAAATTTATTACATTTTACTTATTTCTTTCTGTTTATAATTTTTACAGATGTACCATGAAGTGAAAGATGGAAATGTTCTAACAGTAGATCACGTGAAGGATGCTCTTAGAAGCGAATACCCCCATGCTGATGTTCAGAGTATACTAGGTGTTCATTCTGAGTATGATGAAGGGAGGAAGGTAAGTTGAGAGCTAAGTGGTGAGAAGTACTGCAATGCGCAATTCATTGCGTTTCCTGAGCTGGAAGGTTGCTAAATGTTAAAGCACGCAAATACACTATCTTTGAGTTAAATTTTTCTTCAGCCACCATTCAGGCATTAGCAGAAATGTTGAAAGGGTTTCTGCGTTACTGTTCTCACTATTAAAATTTGCTATTGCCAGCTGCTTTGAGGAGCACAAGTTTGTTTTTTTTTTTAGTAAGCATGTCAAGGGGTCTTTCTCACACGCAGGTATTGTTTACCTGTGTCTTCTTGGTGAGGAGCTGAAGCCTGTTTTCTAGGCGAATCGTTGTTTCCTTTAATTGTGCTTTGTGGTTATCGTTTCCTGTGGGAAAGGCAGCTACGGATTTTGATTTAAGGGCTATGGAGAAGACATTTTTATCTATAATTGATTATGTAGATTGTTTTCTGCTAAAACATGTATAAAAATACCATTCGACTTCATGTGTCTTCAGCCATGCCATCTATACAATCTGTGTTTCTGACACACACCATCTGTTTTATTTATTTCCTTTTAAAATTTATTATATAACATATATTATGTTCCTTTGAAAAGGTGCATCTGGGCAGCCAGAAAAAAAGGTGCTCTTTGCTTTATGCTGCTTGTTCCTCACGGAGTTGCATGGAGGCTTTGTATAGAAGGGCAGTTTGAATCTGCCCTGGAAAAGCCTGGATACATTTAGGGGAGGAGAGCTTCCCACAGAGAATACTAAAGGAAGAAAAATAGATAGGGACCCACCAAGAGGAAGCTCCTTGTACAAGCAGGGACTGTGAGGCTGTGGTGAAGATCAGAGAGGAAATAGTGGGGTGACAGGAAGATGTGGACGCATAGATACTGCCATAGAGTTTGTAGCCATCCAGAAAGTGACTCTAAAAGAAAACATGAAAGGATACAGAATAGAAAGGAGGAATTACTTACAATACATTTTTATTTCTATTTGCCTTGCTGAATTTTCTCTGTTTGGGAAAAATTAGCCTGTTCTGTTTTCTTATCAAATAAGGCTTGGCTTCTGAACATAAAAGTGTTTTGTGGGTTTTGGGGGTGCTGTCTTTGGGGAAAAGGTCTAGGTCCATCCACCTCAAACTGTGACTGTCTTAAGGTTCTTCTCCAATGTTATTTACGTAATATTTTTGGCTAAGAATATTAAGCAAAATGAAATAATATTTCTCAGCAAGTTTAGAAAGCAAAAGCTTAAAACCACATCTATAAATTTCGTCGTTCTATTTGACAAATGAGTCCCATGCATCCTGTTTGGTTTCCAAACGTTTCCTGCTTTGTCTCTGCTACTCATGAGGTGTGGTGGTGAATAGTGCTTGGAGACTAGAGTTCATTGTCTCTTGATATTCATTTCATTTTTGCTACAGTCAGCCACAGTCTATTTAATCCCGTGAAATTTCTGATATGATCAGGCAGGAGCAACCTTCTATAAAAAGACTGGCCTGGGTCCATTGCCTCAAGCTCTGTTTAATGGCGTGCCCTTTAACAGAGAAGAGATGGATGCTGCAGAGTTAGAGACAGTTATTCTTCAGAGGATTATTGATGCCACCGGGTTCTTCCAGAGGGCAGTGTTCATGGTATGTTTAACATTTCTGAATGAACTAAGATGAAATATTTGGCAGTGGATTGTTTGAGTCATGTTTTTATCATGAGATGGCTTGAAATTAATAATATGACAACTGAAATTACATTGTTACATTAATTTGCGGTCACGGGTTTGAAACAGTATATTTAGATTATACAAGACTGAAGAATCAACTAAGCATATAGTAATCATATGGAATTTTTCAACCAGAAACTAAGAATGTATTGCATTTGATCATTTAAAAATGTGTATTTTGAAATATTACCTGTGTGATATTTATACATATTTGACTTGACATTGTCCATAACTTGGTGTGTATAGAAGCTTTAAGCTCCGCTGAAAGATTGTACAAATACTTGGTTTTGTTCAACTTGAAACCATAAAAGTACAGATTTAATTTTCTTCTCTTACTACAGGGTTTGTTAAATGATCATATAAATGCAATGGATTTTCTTATGGATCAGCACAATGTAGTTTCCCGTATAAACCCCATTATTCTTGGAGCAGAAAGAAGATACATTCGTTTCAGGTCCACATCTGGTAACTACTTTTCTTGGATTGGTTGTTACAATTTTCCTTTTTTTTCTTTTTTAAGTCTAACTTGTGTTTTACATTTTGTAGTTCCATTTGATGTGGAAGACTTCTCTACTTTCTCCTTTTTGGACTCACAAGATAAAAGTGCTGTAATTTCAGACAACATGAAGTATTTAACAAAAAAGGGTAAATTAATTTTGTATATGGGAGAGATATATATGGGTATTACAAATTGTTGAAACTTGCTGGTAAAATATTGCAATTACGTAAGTACCCCAAGGATCCCATGGAAATAAGTAAATTTCCTAATATCCCAGTATTTTCCTTCAGGAGCCAGATAATTTCCTAATATTATTCTAAATAATAAATAAATGCAAAATAAAGTATAACAACAGGATAGTTACTTTAAATTTTATAGTTTTGAAATGCGATGGATGTCATGGATAGTTGTTATCTGTTTTACAGACATGAAGTTAAAAAGTTTTGTAAGACACTTGCAGCTTCAGAAACAGACTCAGTTTTTGTACTCATGTAGTTTTACTTGAGAATATTAAAAAGAGTATGCTCAGTTTTCAACTAACTCTTATTTGCAGCATTATCAAGTCAAGACTTTGTAATATCTGTATCAAAATTAGGCATTTCTACAGTTTAAGAGATAATTGATTTTATTTCTTATTTGTTAGCATTCAGTATCTCTATTATTTTTCTTCTAGTTGATTGTTTAATTTTGGTATCTGAAGCTTTGTCTTTCTATAGAAAAGAAAAAAATATATATATTCTGATGGATTATCACTGATTTATACATTTTATCTTACTATAACTCACACTTTTTTGTACACAAGATATTTTTGATGTAAAATATTCTTATTGCATATGCAATTACTTTCGCTCTAAGAAGAACTATAATTACAACAGTGGGGGCATAATACTGCATGGAATTTTGCATTAGTCTATACCTTGTTAACATCTAGGAGTAGATGGTTAAAAACTGCTCATTTACATCAGTCTGTCAAGGAACAGAATAATCCCGTTAGTGAAGTGTTGTTCTTTCAGTAATTATTATGTGGTGTTACCATGGTTTTTACTTATTCCATTATCAGAAAGAAATGCTACATACTTACATTTCTTTAGCCTAAAATTATTTTGACTGTATTTGATTCTCTGTCTACAAGCTCAGAGACATCCCAGCTAGTTGTCAGATGATGACTGGCTTTCAATCTGTAGGCTCATTTCTAAGATTCAGATCTTGTGGAAAACCTATAACCTTTAAGCTGGAATCTACATTTCAAATCTCTGTCCCCAGTGTGTTTCTCTAGATCCCAACAACGCTAAATCATAACCTCCTCCTAGAATCTCGCTAGAACCTTGTAAAATTCCCATCTATAAGTATTAGCTTTCAGGGGATATATGATAGACCTGAGTAGACTGATACTCTTCTACAGATAATTTTGCAAAATTTTTCACGTACCATTGGCCTTCTATGAAGAGTAAAGAACAGGAGGCTACAGACCAGGAAAAAGGGAATTTTTCTGCGTATACACCCATACTGTAGTTTACTTTCTTTGGGCTGTATTTGGTCTATTGCTGTTTGTGTCCAAGAAATGGTAAGCTTTGTCCTGCCTTTGGTTGAAGGACTCTCCCTTTGCTACCAGTGAAAGCAAATGGCCTCAGGCATTCTTGTAACTACCTAATTCTTTTCATACCTGGTTGTATGACCAGCCTCCCTCAAATGTTCACAGGAAACCTATGGTAAAGCAGGTCATGTTAATTGGAGCTGGCTTATTATTTAGGGCTGTCTTGTTTCAGTGGTACAGCAACAGATTGGCTATTTTAGTGACTTTTTCATATTAACATGATAAAATACCTCCTAAGAATTTTCAATTCAGAGGGCAAAAGATTCTCATGTGGCAAAGACTAGTGTTACCGTTTAAGTCAACAGTCAAACATGCACAGAAACTTAAAAATCTCTAACAGAATTAATTCATTATTCCTTACTCGTGAGAAGATTCTCCAGAATGTAAAGCAGGATTATCTTTAATTTTCAGATGAAGATGCATTATATGCTGTTACTATCTGGATTATTGCTGATTTTGATAAGCCAGCTGGCAGACGACTGCTTTCTAATGCATTGAAACACCTGGTGAGTTTCTAGCAGTTTTTATTAAAATAATTATAATGAACATGTTCTTAACAACACTGTGCACATTAAAAAATTCTACTCTTGAATAAAGGTGTAACAATATTTTTTTTTTGTGGGTCAGGTGCAAGCTTATGAGACTGTGCTTTCATTTTGCTCTACTCTCCTGCAGCACTGTTGTGGTTTAACCCAGCAGGCAGCTAAACACCACACAGCTGCTCGCTCACTCTGCCCCTCCCCAATGGGATGGGGGAGAGAATCAGAAGAAAAGAAAAAGTAAAATTCATGGGTTGAGATAAAGACAGTTTAATAGGACAGAAAAGGTAGGGATGATAATAATAATACTAATCATCATCATCATCATCAAAATAAATTATGCACAATGCAATTGCTCGCCACCTGCTGACCGATGCCCAGCCAGTCCTTGAGCAGCGATCGCTGCCCCCCAGCCAACTCCCCCAGTTTCTATACTGAGCGTGACGCCATATGGTATGGAATAGCCCTGTGGCCAGTTTGGGTCAGCTGTCCTGGCTGTGCCCCCTCCCAGCTTCTTGTGCCCCTGGCAGAGCAGGGGAAGCTGAAAAGTCCTTGACTAATGTAAACACTGCTTAGCAACAACTAAACCATCAGTGTGTTATCAACATTATTCTCATCCTACATCCAAAACACAGCACTCCCCCAGCCAGTAGGAAGAAAATTAACTCTATCCCAGCTGAAACCAGGGCAAGCACTGGCGTCTTACAGGCCTATAAATGATCATTTGATTCCTGGACTCCAGATGCAGGAAGCAAACTATAACTCTGTGTGTTAAAGGGGTGAATTTCTTCCCAGTTACAGAGTGAATTCCCAATTACAGGGGGAATTTCTTTCCCAATTACCTTCTCCTGCGAGGTAATCTAGCATGTTACCTGGACAAGGGAAATTAGGATAATGCCTGTTCATGTGAACCATTATGCAGTGTTCTCTGGTATCATATGGCATAACTGTGGCCATGAAGTGACCATTTCTCCATGTACTTTTTGTATGCTTCTGAGACAGATTATGGGGTTTTTGTGTGTTTTAATATGCTAGGAGGATCAGCTACATTTAGGATTTTGCTTATTTCTAAGTTCTTCAGTATTAATAATAGAATTTAAAGTATGCAGGTAAATGTCACATGAATATAAATGACAAAAAAACTCACTTCTGGGGAGTTTATAAGAGTAAATAGACTGAAATTGGGAAAACATCTAGATTTAATAATCAGGAATGAAACAGGATACATCCTAAGGGAATTATAAAAGTGATATGTTGCAGAGAGCACGTGATACCAAGTATGTCCTAAAACGAAGCTTAAAAAATTGTGAGGAGGGATGTGCAGTACAAGTCCTTGTTAGAGGAAGAACATTTCATTTATCTGACTGCTAGATCTGTGACCCAAACTTGACAGAGATATTCCCGCTGTAATTTTCCTGTTTTCCCCCTTCAGTGCGGAAAATAAACCATAGTTCCCAACTCTAGGAAGCGAGAACTGTCTGGGCAAGTCCCCATGTGTTAGTGAGTTGAATCTAGGAAAAGCATTAGAAAAAGCTGTTCTGAACGAGGTTTGTTGGCTCTTCTGTGAAATAGCAGTTTAACTGATTATGTTCATTCTAATTCATAGATTTTATTTTGTTAAACCTCATTTCCAGTTGTACGGCTTGGTCTAATGATTACCAAGTTTTGTGACAAACAAAAACATAGCATTTTTTTAAAGTCCATTGATTTCTGTAGTGATTCCCAACTACTTTCTCTTCTTTTTTGTCTGTTGGGTCGGGGTCTAGTAGAAATTCTGATAGGTGCAGAACTGGCACAGATACCTTGTGTGCATGACTTGCTATTGGCCTCTGAAGAAAATTATGCAAGAATCTGGGAGGGAAAGTGGTTGAAGGGAACTACTTTTAACTATTCCATCTAATGTATAATACATTATTTTGAAAACTACTAATATTTTAATGTCATTTGAAAAAAAGTAGAGATCATGTCTTGGATGGACTTCTGGATGTCATCTAGTTCAGCCTCCCACTCAGAGCAGGACTATTGCCATCATTAGATGGGTCAGCTGTTGCTTTGCCTGCAGGAGTCCTGAAAATTTCCAAAGAGGTGACTTCATCCCCTGCCTTAATAATTTGCTCTGGTGTTGCGCTGCCTTCCTAGTGTAGTTTTTCCTAACGTCTGCCAAGCCAAAATCTGTGGCCTTTACCCCTTGTTATACTGTTTGCCACTACGAAGAAGAGTTTGGCTCCATCTTGTTTTTCACTCCCTCTTCAGCAGTTGTTGGTTGCTATTAGGGTTCTCTGTAGCCTTCTCTTCACCAGGCTGAGCAAGCCCACCTTCTTCAGTGCCTCCTGATAGGTCTCTGACCATCTTGGCAGCCCTTTGCTGAAGCCTCTCTAGCATCTCAACATCTTTACTGCACTGTGGTTACCAAAACCAGGCATAGCAGTCTAAGTGCAGCTTCGCAAGTACTGAGTAAAGGAGAATAAGAACTTCCCTTGATAAGCTTGCCATGTGTCTCCAAATGTAGCCTAGTATGCCGCTTGTTTTCTTTCCAAGAGAATGCTTCTCAGGAACAGTTTAAAGAACACATTTTCAAGCTTTTTAAATAAGTGTTTTAACAAAATGTTTTCAAGCGCTGCAGTTTAAAGTTTACCATTTAAGTGTGTTGAATACCGCTGACTCTATCCCTTATTTTTTTTTATTCTTTATTGCAGTGGAGAATTTACCTTTCCTTCAGTTAGTGACGCTATTTGATTCTAGCTTTGAATCTTTGCTCTCTCTAGTAAGATTTAAGTGGCATCACCAATTTTACAAGTGAAAGATTTTCCTGCTGATTAAGATTAAAGTGATAAGTGGATAACTTTTCTTGTATTTGTTTTATGATCAGTTTGATATTTTATGAAAAATAGGGGGAAAAAAATCTACAAAACAGGTTCTGAAGTCTGTAAATACACACTTGTGTACATCTATTGTTAAAAAAACGCTGCTGTGGAATGCTGAAAGGTAATTTTTCTATTAAAAAAATCTATTTAAAAATATGTATTACATATTAGGTAAATCCTTACTAATACCATTTTTACTCCTAATTGAAGTTCTGAATTAAGCATTGATGTATGTTTTCTGAAAACAAATAGCTGCAAAAAAAAAACTTAAGGACATTTTACAGAGTTATAATAGATATGAATCTATTAGGTAACAGGAGATGGAACTGTAAAATTGTGTATTACTCTGTATTTTTCTTTGCAGAAAACAAGCAGTCATACACGAGTTGGGATTTTGAACAATCCTTCATCAAAAATAAAGGAAGATAACACAGCCATTGCAAGAGGAATTTTGACTGCTTTTCTAACCCAAAACAACAGCAAATTAAAAAGTTTCCTGAGTAAACTCACTAAGGAAGAGACAGCAAAATCCCTTGCTGCTGGAACTAAAATTGCTAAATTCCTCATCCCAGTGAGTGCAAACTAAATTAGACTACTTTCTTTTTCATTTTACATATATATTATTGTAAACAGATGTTGTTGAGAATAACAGTGTTTGGCCAAATGCTGTGAAGTTTATAACCTTTATACAGTTTCTGCTCAAGAAGATTGGGTTGTTGACAACTTATGTGATGAAGAATAGAGAATTTCTCTAAAGGAAGAAGATCCGAGAGTACTGGAAAAATATAGAATTCGGATGCTGGATTATTGAGATCAAAATAGTTTGGTTTTTAGTTGGTTTGTTACGGCTTTTTTTAAGCTCTCTCTTAATTAAAATTATTGTATTAATAGTTGTGAAGAATTAAGACTTCTGAAGTAACTGGTTTTACCTTGCTGTTGTGGTTGTGAGTGGTAATAGGCACAGACTGAAGTGGTTGAGGTTAATGAGCGTTGTATACTTCTGGCCATAATTTTCTGGTATGTTTCTATGAAAATTCATTGTTTTAAAATACAAATGTTGCCGACTTCAAAGCTCACACATAGAGTAGAGCTGAGTTACCAAATAACAGCTGTGAACTACATTTTTTGTTTCAGAAAGAGATGTAAATTATAGTATTTTTAAATAGGAAGATTTGGAAGACTTAAGAAAACTCTCTGGCACGACATTGAAAAATTAGTGCGTTTGGGTCATGCTGTTACTTCATTGTCTAATAAATTTTGAAAGACATATCAATAGCTAATTAAGGAGTGTATGCATGCTACTAATTTATTTTGTTATATTAACTGTATCTGAATTCATCTGTTTGCTTTGTCTGTATATTTCTAATGAAGAAATACATATCAGTAGAGTTGAATATAACAGGATAATTTTGACAGGTGAGGCACTGTGCCACTGTGTACAAGGCAAAGTTCCAGCATTTTTTTTCCCTGCTTTGAATGTTGATTTGTTATGTGTCTTGCTGGATGATGTTGGCTTCCCCAAAACATGCTTAAGCTGTATCCAATGACCACGTTAAAATAACTGTTAGGTTTTTAGATTTGCATGGAGTTTTTATACCTTCTTCCTAAAGGTGAGAATACAGTTCAGTTGTTAACAGAGTATGCTATTTTTCATGCAGCTGCTGGATCTTAGAAAAAGTATTTAACCTGAAGCTTAGCCTTCCTTTCACTATTATTCACAGTTGCCCAAGGGTAAAAACTGCACACTAGCTAGCTGGGAGACTGTGGCTCTGCACCAATAGTCATGTACTTGCATTGAAGCTAAGGTTGTGGTTTATTCTGATTTCTGGTTACTATATAACTTGAAGAAAATCTTTGGTTACCTCAGCTGTCATACCATTTTGCTGAATCATTCCATCATCTCATACTTTACCCTTCCTTTAGGGAATGGATGATGATACTTTTGAGAAGAAGTACAACACTTTAGGACTGGATATAATTAAAACCCACCAGATGTTCTGCCAGGAGGTTCTTAAGCTGCTTCCTGGGCAAATGGCTGTTATGAGCAATGGCAGGGTAAGAAAGAAATTAATTAATCTCTCAGTCTTTTTGTAGGTACTTTTTATTTCCTGGAACTTAAGTTTCAAGCTAAAGAAAACGCATTATATTGATCTCCTACTTTTTCATCCTGTTGGTAGAGAGTGGTATGAATGTTTGCCTTGTTTTTTAATTTTGTTTCCTACTAATTTGTTTATTAGCTCCATTCCATTGAAGCTACTATGTACTTATGTCATTCACAGCTATTTAAGAGATAATTAAATGATAGACAGAATTCTCTAAATAGATTCATGTTTGCTGTGTTACTAATGATATTTAAGAATAAATTCTGATCCTGAAGTTACCTATACTTTACACATTTGGTATAGGATGAACTACTGCACATATAATAAAAAAATAAGTTACATGGAATAGGGTAGTATTTCAAGGTTTTCTGTTTTAGGAAAAAAACCCAAATTGATCATAAATATTAAATTGTTCTATAGTCTTAATATTCATATGAAAGTATAGTAGTTTTGCTGTTTCAATTTCTTGTATCTATATTCTGAAACCAATAGCCTTTATTACAGTGCATCTATAGATGAACTGTGGCTGGAAAATACAGAGTTGGGTTCAATATTTAGTACTTGTTAATGACAGTCAATACCTTAGAATCATAGAATCATTAAGGTTGGAAAAGACCTCTGAGATTGTCAACCCAACAACACCATGCCTACTAAACCATGTCCTGGAGTGCCACATCCGCATGTTTTTTGAACACCTCCAGGGATGGTGACATTACAAATACAATTTATACAAACTACTCTTTAAGTTAAGTCTTTTCTATTTAGTGCTCCACCATTAGGAAGAAATAAAGATACTATGTTGGCATCTAGTTACTGGAAACTCTTTAAACTGTGTTCTTAGTTACTCTTGTGCATCCTAAATGGCTTCTGAGGTATAATTGAAATACCACTAACAAACCCACAGAAAGCATCTTTGTTGTTGAAGCACAAAAGAACTGTCTTGGCTTTTTTGTGTTAACAAAAAAAAAAACCCTAAATATGCAGTTTTATTTTATAAATGGTTATTACTGTTTTCCATGCCTAAAAAAGCTCAAATAATGTCATCTATAAAGTTTTGAGGAAATACTTTTCTTATAAATACTTGGATAATTTTGATAATATTCATCTATCTAAAAGTGTGTTTTCACTTTAAGAGATGACTTTAAAAAGGCATGGGATATCTGTCATTTATATCCTTGCTATTGTGGCACTGAAGTTTTGTTTTTATGAGCAAATAATTTTTTTTCTAACTATGACTTCTACTGGTATTTCATAATCACACTATGGTTTGCATCTATCTCATGCATCATTAATACTAATAACAAATTCAAAAGTGGAATTTAGTTAGATGACGTCTCATTTCTAGAAAGCAGTTGAATTTCAAGAGAGAGGCATTCAGCACCAAACTTACGTCATTCTACGCTTAGTAATATGTTTTTCTCTATCTGAGGTACTGGGTCCTTTAGATGAAAATGCATTCTATGCAGAAGACTTCAATTTGTTGGAAAAAATAACATACAGTACCTCAGCGGAGAAGATTAAAGCTATTGTCAAAGAGATGGGAAACAGTAGTAAAAGGTAAAATTCTTTTGCGTTTTGAGGCTTTAAGAGGTACTGCCTTGCTTATTACCTGTGACTAATAATTCTTTTGCAAGGGGAATATGAACAAAGGTTCAAATATATAGTCATAGTACTCTTCATACTTATGTATACTCATATATAACTATAAACATATATATACACTTTACATGCACTTAGTCAAAGTGTTCGCTGTTTGCTTGCTATATATTTGCTGTCCTCTTAGCATCTGAGTACCTCTACATAGACAGGTTTAACTGGCCCTCATTTCCTGTTTAGCATTTCCCTGACAGACTTAGTATACTTAGCTACTCAAACACTTGCTGTATTTTCTAGAAGAAATGGCTCATCTGCTAAATTTTGTATCACCTTTATGCTTGGCTAATTTTGGTATGTAATATAGTTTTCCACTAAATATATAAATTATGTATGTTGGTTTTCAACTGCACATGTCATTTACCCTGCTGCTGACAACCTTTTTGGTACCTCATTGCTATAGCACAGAGCAGAAGCACCACCCTGTGTTATTCAAGAGTCATGTGCCCTTTTATCATTGGTCATATGTGTGATGAGGCTAAAGCATAAGAGATCACTGCCTATCCAAAGAATCAAATCCTCTCCAACTTATAGAATCATAGAAT
>VZTL01077173.1:0-17664 GCA_013400535.1 Scopus umbretta | reverse complement strand
CCAAACTCTGCAGCTGCTAGCTGAGTGTAAGCACAAGCAATGTCTTGCATTTTTTGTCAAAGAGCATCCTAAAGAATGTCCTCTTTGGTTTCATGTCTGAGGACCAAAATGAGGACCAGGTTTCTCATGTGAAATCTTCTCAGCCTGGGTTGTCAAGGGAGAGAGGGCAGGCTCTGGACCGAGCAGTTCTCTGCCACATGGCACTGTGTAAGCTGACAGACAACACTGTTATGTTTTCAGTCTTTCAACAGTATTTTCATTGAAAGTTTAAAAGAAAATATTACAAAGGCATGAAAAGTGCACATTACTACTGCAGTGTTGTACACTGCTGTAGATGGGTGCACTCTCTTCTATATTCTATGTGTGCTGAAGGTGGCATTCAGGGAAGATGAGGTCAGTTGAGTTTGTTTTTCCCCTTATCCAAAGTAGTATTTTTTTCTCTGTCTTGCTGAGAGCTACTGTCAGTTTTACCTCTCTAGTGCCATTAAAAAAAAACTAGCCAGCATACTGAAATTAATAAAACCTAACAGTTTGCTACTCTTAAACCTGCTAGAAGAGCTCTTTCATGGTTGACTGGGTGGCTCAGGAGGTTACTAAGAGGAGATGCTTTTTCTTCCCTTAGTCACCTGTTTGAGTGTTTTCCAAGCTAAATAATAATATTCATTATGCAATCGCATATGTTCGTGTCTCTGTTAAATGAGTTGTGCTCTCCTTGGGTCTTAAGGGACAAGAGCATATCAAACAGGCATTTTCAAAGTGACCTTTATCTCCTTTTCCTCAGTGACCTACCACCCTATGACTGCTTGCATTTCTCAGTTCAAACACCTTTCCTCATAGAAAGTAAGGCTCACAAGTTTGCATTTCCCAGGCTTATTGATGGAGTGGTATGTTTTTATTGTTGTTGAAATCATGTATATTCTCAAGGTAGCTTAGCTGCTCTATACCTAAGTTCCTTCAGAACTCTTAGTTATATACCACGTGCAGCATGCATATTCCTTTTCTTTTTCTGTTTTTTGTGCTTAATTTTTTCCCCCTACTAAAACATTGGTTTTGATGTCTGTTTGCCTGACAGTTTCACAGGTAGATAGCTGAAAGAAGTAGGTCAGAACTGAAATTAAAGAACAATAGGACTGGAAGATCCAGAGGAAATTATCTTGTCCAGGTCCTGCCATGAGGCTGGATCATGCCTATGTAGACAATCCCTGCTCATTGTTTTTTCACTTGCCTGTGGAAAATTCCAGGGATGGGGACCCAGAAGTTGCTAAGGAAGCTAGCTCCTGTGTTTAGTTATCCCAAAATTTAGACTGCCAGGGAAATTTCCAGGGATGGGGACCAAGACCTTGTTAAGGAAGCTAGCTCCTATGTTTAGTTATCCCAAAATTTAGACCATAACTGACCTGAGACTCCCCCACTGCAAAAAAATAGGTTGCTTCATTTCTTTCCACTCAGAAAATTCATTAATTCGGGCTATGATGCAACCATGTATGCATGTATGTATTTGAACTGCCCCATCCCCAATTGTGGTCTTCCCTTTTCAGCCTCCATAAATTAGATTCTTTCAGCTTTTCTTGATTTATCCTGCTTGGTACACTTCTACTCAGTTTTGTTGATTTCTTCAATTAGATATCTATCCAATCCACTTTGTGAGGAATACTGATGGGAACAAATCTCGTAGTGTCTTACGGAATTACTCTCTTTAATTAGTCCTGTGACAACGTGATAGATAGTTCATGGATCCCAGTGATCTTCCTACAGATCTTTTCGTCATCTTACCTTTTACAGTACAGTTGATGCTCCTTCATTTTGCTTCTAGTTGGGATTGTCATCTGGCCAAAATAACTCCAAACTTGTGTCATTTAACCATGCTACTTTCTTTCTCTCTTGTTCCCCTTCCTCTTTTGCTATAAAATGTGCGTGTGTTCTGTGACAATGTTATCATAGATTATATATTGTAATAGCCCTCCGTGTAGGTGATAACATTTATCACCATATGAAAATATCACTGTAGTGTTTTGTGTTTAACAGGTGAGAAACAGTGGGGTTCAGTAGTTATATGTATTTTGAGAAGCTTATTTCAGAAGAGCTTATGCAACTAAATTTTTTTTTAATATGATAAAAAGAACTTCATCTTATTTTTAATGAAGAAAGAGCAGAGCTCATTTCTGAGATTTGGCCAGTTTGGCATTTATCAAGGCCGGTACGAGTTGTAAGGAAGTACAACTCATAATTCCTCCATAATTGTCTCATTTGAGAAAGGAAATGCCTGGTGATCAATAAGAAGTAGAATGCACTTGTAGGGACAGAAAAGCAGAATAATTGCAATGGAACTAACCTTGCCCACTTTAAAATCACCAAATGCAGGAACTGAGCAGAAAGTAGACTTTAAGTAGTAGGTATATAATTAATACATTTATGTTTGTGTTGCAGATGCATGTAATTTTATATACAACTGAGCAAAAATATTAAAGCCCGTTTTCCCTTTTTCCTTTTTGTGTGCACATACAAAACATTAAATTTAAAGAGCTGTACGCCATTAACTGCTAAGATTCACAATTGTTTCTAGAACACTGAAAGTAGTGCTTGCAATGATAATTGTAAAATGTAAAGTAATAGCAAACAGCTTCGCATTTAGTATAATGATTAGATAACTAGGGAAAAAACAGCTATTATGTGTTCCTGGACCACAGTGGAGGTAGAAAGCAAGAAAAGTATGTGGTGTGACTACATATTATTAAAAATGTAACACTTTATATTTACTTTGCACTTAAAAATTTGAATGATCTGACTAACAGAAACAGACAATCTTAATACAAATGGTTTGGAATACATTAAAAATTTATACAAGACAAATCGCTATTTTATAATCGTTCAGCAATGTAGTAAATTTGCACTGCAGGTTTGATTCATAACAAATTTGCATAACATTTATGTGGGGTTTTCATTGTGCTAATACAGTTCTTTTAGCCACTTTTTTATGTGTGCTACCATTCTATTATATACCTTTGGGGGTACTTGAAAAAAAGGGAGAGTGGGGGATGGGAGTTAGCAGGAAGAATATGACAGGGTTGTAAGATGAAGATTTGTAATCACAGAAATGAAAAGCTAGGAAAAATGGATTGAGATTATTGTGTATAACTTAAAATTGAGGGAGGAGAGGAGGAAAGCATGTATTTTGGGCTCCCATGTGAATTATATTATATAGTATTCACTTCATCATTTAGGGGGGTGTGAGGAGAAAGGCGTGTATCAAGAGTGCATGGACCAAAGGGGCTTCCATGAACAGCTATGTTAAATGAAGGTGCTTGTTAATATGCCTTGATTTGCATATGCTTTATAGCCTTTCCTAAATATTCTAGGAGTAAATGAATGTTTACATTGTGTATTTTGCCTTTTAATATTGTAGCTCTTAATTATCTTAATTCCTTTCCATTCAAAAGACCAATTTGGAAAAAGAAGTGTGAATTTGCTTTGGGAAGGAAATAGGAAATACAGAGGCGTGAGGAGAGAACAGGCACTAAAAAGTAGGTGGAATGGATCCATTTGAGAGAGGTCTGGTTTGACTTTTCTACCGTACCACCATCTTATTGCTGATAGTAGTTCATTGAATAGGAATTCATCTAAATCCCAGCTGTGAAATCTGTCTGTGGGGAAAAGAGATATGTCCCAGTATGCTTACATCTGCTTTCCAATAACTTCTAGAATGCCACTTATCCCCCGCCCCACCTCCCCAGCCTTCATCTTTTCTTACTGTAGTGTCCACACAAATCAGACAAAGATTAAATGCATTGACCTGTACACAGAAGATCATAAACACAGATTTCATGCTGTTTTATTATCAGCATCATTACTTAAAATCAGTTTTATATCTTCAGATAGCTTGTATAAATATTTATTACTTGCAATATTTTCATCTTGAATTTTAATAAACTAACACAAAGTTTAAAAGTTCAGAAGTAAGCTAACCAGCCTGGCCAGTGCACTAGACAATGTATTAATGTACTAGTTTTGAGCAGGAAAACGATAAAAGAGTTGCCTATTTGTGTACCTCATACGTAGCAATAAGTGAATTATACATATTTTTTAATTTATTATAACAGAATTTATAAATTATTTTGGAAGACAGTAGCATAATTTCTATGCTTGGTCACAAGATACAAGTTTAATAATTTTTTCTGGGTATTCTGCAATGCCTAAATGTCTCTTCCAGGCAGCTCCACTTCCCGTAGTTTATTCCCTCAGTTTGCTCAGATGCCCTTGTGGTTATGCTGAATACAAATTCTGATGGCTAGATGGATAGTCTGGAGCCCTTCTGCCAAAGAGAGTCATAAAGTTGTGTTTTGGGTTAGTTAAATGCAAGGTTTTTCAGCATCCTAAATGAGGAGGATGGCTTTTGATTTAGCCTATCCTTCAGTGGTTTTTGCTTTGTCTCTTCTACAGATGGGAAGGAGGAAACATGCTCCTCAAAAATGTGAGGTCAACACACAGGAAGTTCAGGTTCTGAATATTACACGGGTTAAAAATAAAATCAGAGGCACACAAGAAGATGTAGCATTTGGGCACTCTTTGTTTACCCTTGCTGAACGGGAAGATCACAATGTTCTGTTTAATTCAAAGCTTGCTGAGACATAGTGGAAGACATGGTTTTGGGTTGGATTTTGCAGTTTGATTTTGGGGTTATAGATGTAAATGTAGTGCAGCGATGATGATATGAATGTGAAAACTGAGAGTATAGGAGAGTAAATGCATTTATTCATTTGTGTAGGGAAAAGACCTCTGGTGAGCTTCATGACGGTGAAGTTAACAAAACCATAGTAGCCGCCTTTGCTGTTGCCTTGAACTTAACGATTTACAGAATGACACGTAGACAGCAGAAGTCGGTGTGCTTTATCCTATGTGTGTTCTGAGCAAATACGTAGAGTGACTTGCTCAGTCAGATTCAAGGAATTGTAAAGAAGAATAGTAAATTTCCTGTCTGAGAGAAACTGAAATGCCCTCCCTAACCAGCAGCACAGCCTGTTCTGATTTGCTGTATTTTGTCATGCCGATGGTTGCTGTTCCAGCTGGGTAGCCTGCTGCCTGTGCTTCAGGTACAGAGTTAGAGTGACCAGGGTGGCCCTTCCCTGCTTTTGGCAGTCTTTAACTGGAGAAGTAGGTGTTCTGGAGAGAGTGAAGGACAGGAGATAAAAATCCAAGGGATGCCATGTCAGGCGGGATTGCGCTCTCCTAATTTTGGAACCAGGCACTTCCAGAAAACAGTTTGGCCCATCCTTATGTAGGGCCCGGTGAAGAGTGTCTGTCTGTCTCCATTGACTGTAGTGGGAGCTCTGTCAGCCTGCTGAGATTTGGCATGTAACCGTGCTATGGATACTGCTAGTAGCATTAAATTTCACCCTATCAGTCTAGCTGTTTTGTGGAAGTGTTTCACAGGCACATTTTATTCTCTTTGCCCAATATTTTAGCAAAGAGAGGAAGCGTTATAGTCCATGTTGTGCAGAGGTGTGCAAAAGATGGGTGGCTGAGCCGGGAAATAAGCTCAGGCCTCTTCTGCTTCACTTGCAGCATTACTATCAGCTGGGGAAACAAACGGTTGAAACTGGGCAGAGTCAGGTGCACCCTTAAGCTTAACATGTCATTAAAATGGCTAAAAATTATGTAACTTTTCTCAAAAAAATTTAAAAATAGAAGACAACAGATAACAAGCAGACTACTTGTCTTTTCTGTATCTTACAGCTTAAAAAAATCAATGAGAGTGTTCTGCACTTCGTGATTTCCCTGGCTGTGCTGTACCTAGAGGATCACAGTTTAGTAACTACATATAAAATAATTCTGTAGCCAAAACAAGAAAACTAGATGGTACAGTTCATGAGTTATGTCAGGGATTTTTAATTTAAATTTAAAATGCCCCTTTAATATTTCCTTCTCCTTTTTTGGTTCTTCGTATGGTGAGGTGCCTTTCTGAACTATGATTGCTGACTTTCTTCTACAAGAAACAAAATCAGAAGGAGAGTCTGTCTGTTCCTCTCTGGACATGTAAAATACTCCTAATTGCTCCCTTCCTCCAACTCACAAAAATCTCTGTTCTTTCTGAAACTATTTTAATAATCTGACTCATTAGAGAAGGTTTCCTTGTCCATTAAAACTGCTCACATTCGAAGCTGCTGTGTAATCATAAATAAAGTAGGTAATGATGATGAGGCTAAGGTAAATTAGCGTTTTTGGGCGATATCAAAGTTGTAAATATATTTTCTTGACTGCTAAGTGACTGTAATGATCAGTTTACTCTATGTATTAACATTACTAACCATTGCAAAACTCTTCTGAAGTGAAAGGTGCTGGAGAACGGTGGTCTGTGCTGTACATGATGCTGGATGGTTGAGAACAAGATGAGCGAAATTGATGCTGTGTGTGATAAGACTTGTCAGACGGCTAACCTATAACAAATGGCTCAAGAAAATGTTTGTGCAACACAGTAGCAGCAATAGGGCATTTTAATGACACTTTTATCATATTCTTTGTTCTGAGTTTTTGCAGCTGTCTTTTTTAAATAGATTTTTGTGCAGTTCCCATTTTAGTGTGAATGTTCCCACTTTGAACATTCAACCCTGATTTTGGTTGTGGTTTTTTGCAGTTGCAGGCTGTATGCTTTTTTCATTCAGAGGAAAAAATAGAATGAAGAATGGAAGATATATAATTTAGCAATTTTTCAATAAATACAGGAAACTGCATGCAATGAATGCATACATTTTATGAATTGGAACCTTAAATAATAAATAAAATGTTAATTTGTAGACATGTGTAGTTGTGAAGCAGATGGAAAAATAGAAATGTGCCGGAAAAGTAGGTATTTGCAGAAGCTAATGAAGTTAATTGGTCTCATTTGGCTACACTATTTTCCCAAACCCCCCAAAGACTGGGCTTTTTAATTCTTTAATTAAAAATGAGTAAGGTATGCTAATATTATAACCTTTCTTTTTTTCCAGCTTTCTATATACATACATCTTATTAATAGAACCACCCTTAGCAGTCCAATCTTAGCAAGCACATTAGTAATCTGGAAGTTCTAAGGAGGGTGCCAATATTTTGAAACAATAATTAAAAAATTAGCAATCCATGAGTTGATATATGCTTTAAAACCCTAATCATTATTTCCTTTTCCTGTTTCTACATGATTACAAAGAAAGGATCTGTTTTTTGCCAATTTAGGGAATGTAAATTAAAGTACACAGAACAGTTTAGGCTGTGGAAGATTTTAATTTTAAATAGCAATATTTAAACCAATTTTGATTAGCTGGGTTGCAGGCTAAATCTGCAGCAAAATACTGGAAACGTACAATACCAGTGAATTGATACACAGCTACACGAGTTCCCTTAAACTGTTTTTTTAATGGGAGGAAGATATTGGGAGCTATATATTCTCCTCCTTACTAACTGGCATTTGAAAAAAGAAGTTCAGTCCCTGTGCTCTAAGATGGCACTTCGGACTGTAGTGAATGTCACTGAATGTGCCGTAGCCTTTTGCAGGGGACTCGGGGATACCCGCCACTGCAGCCCAGTCGTCGCTAATGTATCGCCTTGCTCTCGATTCCCTATGAAGCTTTCTGTATTTGGATGATTGAGTTTGAGCAACTACTTACGGTTTCAAAGGATTTGGATAATGTTACACTGTAGGGTTGGAAATCTCTTTGAATACTGTGTTGCAAAGGGACAAAGACATAGTTTCAACGCATTTATTAGGCCCCTGCTGTAGAAGCGAGGAACAATAAACCATCTTTTTTAAGTTAAGAGATCTTGGAACAGGCCGCTCCAATAAATCCCGGGTTTAAGAAGTGAGGTACGTGCTGCAGTGCTGAAGTTGTTTATTCATCTGGAGTGTATTAGGCTCTTGATTAATAAGAAGACATCTGCAATTTTACATGAGAAACAGAGCGGGCAGTTTGGCAGTTGTAAATGGAAATTGGGAGGGAAGAGCCAAGCCTATACCAAGCCGTTGTCTAGTCCTTGTTGCCACTGATGTTGATAATAATTATTCTTATGGTGGTAAAAAATAGAAATAGTGATAAAATGTTGCAATCTGAACGGTTCAGCAGCCATTTTTACAAGAACCACACATCTTTAAGAACTGGTAGCTTTTCAGACACTTCTATAAGAGGAAAAACCATCTTTGTGTGCTTAATGTGATCTCACAGGTCTCACACTGATGTCTGACAAAAGTAACGCATTTGAAGTTGATGAGTTTACACTGATACAAGACTGACGTAAGGTAACATCAAGAATTAGACGATCTCTCTCCAAAATGCAAAAGCAAAATCTTCAGTAGAGAAGTAGAATGCCTGTCAGAGACACATCTTTCACAGGAATAATCTTGCCTCTTAAATTTAAGAAGGCTTAAAACGTCCAACAAGTAAATTGGGCAAAAACTTTGTAAAGCCTTAAAAAAGAAACTGCTGCATAACACATCAAGTGAGTGTGATGACTGAGAGCCTTACTGAAAACCAGCAAGGTTTTGGGTGTCTTGTTTTTATTAAATGGAGCACTTAACTATGCAAGTACATGATTTGGTGGAGAAAATAGAACTGTTGTCAGCAGAGTTTCAGACAAATTGGTTCCCAGTTAGAAATTGATTGGTAGGGCCAGCAAACAAAGCATTAGTGGATTAATTTCAGGAAGTCACATGCATTGTTAATAATCCATAAAAGGGCAAATTCTGAACAACTGAATGTCTCACTCCAGAAAAAAAATGTTGATAATATGACTCAAATAGTAAATCAGCACTTCTTTCAGTAGAAAAGGGCAAGTTAGTTCTTGCCAAAGTGATTGGGAGTACAGGAAATTTTCAATATTTACTGTTGAGAACTTGACCAAAGCAATTTGATCCTCTTGGCACTGTGAGTTTAGTCAAAGTGTAGGACGATGGTGAAAAGATGAGAGGAACCATGAAGACACATCTGAAAGTTTTCCAGGTCAGCTATAAAGCAGAACTTCACTAAGTTCATAAGATGGAGAGTACACAGGAATCATTCTGATCATTTTGCAAGCTGTCTATCTCCCTTTCATGACTCCATAAATATTTGTGGCAACTCTTAATAAGGAAATATAGGATTAGTGAAACAATGCATGTTGGTTAGCCTTCAAGGCAGTTGCATCTGGAAGTGGGGAGCCATGCCATATGATCAAGCAGCTCTTTATGGACCATCTGCAAGTACTTCTTGGACCTGTGACAGGGCCATTAAGTGCAGTTTAAGATGTTGCTCTAACTACACCTGAACACACTGAGACTTGACATCCAACTATATAGTGAGCCACTGTAGAGCCTGTTTTAGCTGGATTGTGGGAGAGGCACAGTTTGCCCGTTAGTGTCATCAAAAATGTTGTTTTAACATCTGTATTTCTGTTACGCTGCTGGGCCAGCTGAGAGACCACCTCCTTCAATACAGTAGGGCTACAGTTGTACCCTGCGAGATGCCTCTAGCCAGCCAGCCGGCTAACAGGGATGGAGCTGAGAGTAGTGCAGTCCTTGCAAGGAGTTCTCGCTTTTGGAACACATCTGCAAGCTCTGGCTCAGTTAACCTTGCAGGCTTTTCTGGAAGAGTAACTTGAGAAATATGGGTTTGTTTATTTTTTATCTGGAATTAGTTAAAGACATAATTTACATCTCAGCGTCTTTGAGGAAATTTGTGGAAGAAGGGAAAGCTTTCTTTTTGGATGTACCTGTATTTATTTTTATGTATATAAAAAATATGCATGCATATTATTTTTCATACATACATTAGCTTTCCAGGTAGCTACTTCAGAATGCATCTTGTATATGCAAGTTAGTGGTTAGGTATTAAAATTTGGTTAAAAAAACATTTCATAGTTAATTAGTATAAAATAAAATCACAGTGTGCTTTTGCTGAAAATTCTTATCTGTGGGAAGTTAAAAAAAATTCCTATGATACAAAGACTTTTTAAACATAACTTATCGAAGAGCAGGAACTGTCATGGTAGCATATAAATAGGGCAGATGGAGATAGCCCCTCGAGGCTATGGGACTTGAGTTAATAAACCTTGAAAAGTTACCATAATTTTCATTTTGTATTTTCCTCATGAACCCAAGTAATATAGCTCATTCGTTTTGAATATTACCACTGGACTCCCAGGCAATAAGTTTGATTTTCTTAAACCCTACATCTAACCAGATCCAGACCAAAGCTAAAATACTGGTGCTATTAAAGTTAATAGCAAAATTCCACTGGCTTCAGCGGGGCCAGGATTTTATTCTGAGACTGTAGATTTTAGTATATTACAGTATTTTGGTAACATAAGTCAAATGAAACAGCCCAGTGTTCAAAAGGTTGGCCAATTCTTTTTCTGCTAGTCCTCTGTATCTGTTGGATGTGTCTGCTAATATTTCATTGACTTAAATGACTTGCTAGAAGTTTCCTTCGTGTGTTCAGTACATCACCAGTACATTGTGCCTGCCACACACAGAATATTACCTTTTTTGCAATTAAATACATGGGGAAAGGGAGGAACGTAGTTAAGCTTAGGAAAATGGTCGCTTAGGGTTAAGTTCTTGACGGAATATGAGTAGGTGCTCGTGATAAAGCTAGGTCAGGGTCACGGATTCTTTTTACCTCACATAAGATAATCTGAGGTGATGCAAACCGCCTCTTCAGTGGAAGACAGTTCTTAGCTTGTGAAGAAAGTTGGCAAATTAAAATACTTAGAGGCAGTAATTTTGTATCAAATAACGGCAGAGATCTGGAAGTTTTCTGTGGAAATAAAGTGGTCCAATGTGGGGATGGTAAGACTGGGCTAAAGTAGCAGACATTGGAGCCAAGGAACAAAAGCCAAGTATTTATGTAGAAAATTCAGGGAGAGTACAGCCTTTCTTCAGCCATCCCACTCTCTAAGTAGCAGACACAGTATTGTACCACTGCATTCTAAAATCCAAGCTCACAACGGAATAAAACCAAGAAAACAGATCCTGCCGTAATAAAAACACATGTAAAATTCCTGGAAATGTTTCCTGTTACAGGCTGCCTGCTTAGTATAGGCTGCAAGCACAGTGGTACAAAATCAGCAATTGTTTGCTCTGATGTTGTTCGTATTCCTTTTTGCCAGGAAGATGAAGATCAGACCAGAAGGTTATCAGTCTCCTTTGCAGCCATGTTAGAATCAGAAGGACTAAAAAAACTAATTGTCTTGATCGTATTTCAGATTGTTTTGATTTTGTTTATGCCCATGAGATAAAAAGGCACAAAATAGGCTTTTTTTTCTGCCACGGTAAAAGCCAGAGGAGAGCTTTTGCTTTGGAGTTGATACAGAGTGGTCCAAAAAATGTCCTGCAAGCCAGATCCAGTCCACAGCGTGATTCTGCCTGGATTACCAAGTTTTTGAAGTGACCCTGTTTTGGGACTGTGGCTCGGCAGGAACAGCTGTTACTGGCTCCCCCTGATGGTCAGGATGCTCCTAGTGCACCCTTCACTCCCCAGCTCTTTGCTCCTCAAGCTGCCGCTGTGTCCCTGTTGGAGGCGAGTGCTCCTGTCCCATGACTCTGCAGCCTGACCCAAGGAGGTGACCCAAAACTGGCATCTGGCCTAGAGCAATTAAATGGTTGGGCCAAATGGGTAATTTCTTATTCCAAGACGAGTATTTGCTTTTTTTTCACAAGGGAGTCTTCCATTATATCTCCTTTTTTTCCTCTGTCTTTATGTGGGATGTGAGATAGCAGGGGAGTTAGAGGTTGCAGTTCCATTAACTGACTGGAGACATTACAATATATGATATTTTCATTTGGTATTCTATGAACTGTGCTTGCTTACAGGCGGTCTGCAATATATTTGCAGGCATGTAACATATGTCTCCAGTAGACATGTTTTAGAGGAGCGAAACTGGTTGTAGCACAACACGTAAAAGATGGAGGAAAATGGAGGGAAATGATTAGACAATATGCCTTGAGAGGCTACCTTCTTAATGGGCATGAAATAAAGAAGCAGGAAGTGTTCTGGGATGCGGAGAGGCATTTTCAGGCTAGTACAGGATACAAGTTGGGTATATTATTGACCAACATTGTAATGTTCCTCCTCCAGCAAGAAGGGCCCTAGTTCTACATCCCCGTGATGAATTTCCGGCTTATTTGAACAGTTTGCTTATTTGTCTTGGACAGAGACCACGCTGCAGTTATCTGGGCTGGACTACTGTAATGTGCTCCTAATTGTTTCCCTTGAAATTGATCCGGAGCCTCTTTGGGGTGGAAAGCTGATATATTAAAAAATATAGCCCCATCCGTGTAGCTGTTCAAATTTTAATCCCCCGGTTCTTGGGCAGCAGCCGTGCACTCCACGTCCCTGTCTGGCAGTTGCTCGCAGTTGGACATAGTCAGCTTTCTCTCCCTGGGCTGAGTCAGGCGCAGGCCGAAGGCAAGTCTTTCTTGTCCTCGGTTGTGGAACTCCCTGCCAGAGCCCCTTGCTGGCTGCCTTTAAGGCAAGCTGCAAGCCCTGTTTATTTCAGTTGGCCTATCCATGACTGTTTTATGGGCTCCCTACCTTTGTTTTTGCATCTGCTACCCTTTTGTTTTTCTCTTTCCTCTAACTAGTCAGGAATTGAATCTTCTGGGGCTGGCAGGTCCCTTTTGAATTCTGTGTGTATAGCATATTGTAACATGCTATTAGATTTTGCTTTCTACTTTTACTGTTTTGCGTTTGGCTCTTTATGCTACTTGGCTTGCAATCGGTGCTTTAGAAAAGATCAAATAAATATATAATTGTGTCAAGTCTTATTTTGTCTAAGAGGGTTAAATCCCGTATCCAAATATAGAAGAGTGTGTTTATGGGGAAACTTAGTACTGAGAGAATTAGAAAGAAAGCTCCAATTAGAAAGAAAGCTGATTCCATGCCATTTGTAGTGCCATGTTTTCTTTAAGAGAAAACTTCCACTGTAATTAGCAAGAAAGTGCAGCCTACCGGCCAATGCATTACCTAACACAGAGCCCGCTATTCAGTCTGAGGAATAGATCCTGCTTTTATATGCTCCTCTGGAGACTGACGATACCGTGAAGTCCAGTATCAGCAAAACAGAAGTCTAAACATGAGCAGAGTCAGGAAATCTTGTACAATAGATGATAAATAGTGATTTGGTTCATTGGCCACTTCAGGAGGAAGCGTGTAAATGTAATCGTGGAATACAATGGTCTGTGCTTTTACCATCAAATACTAGAAGTAAAGTGTCTATTTTCCATCCCGTATCAAATGATTTAACTGTTACATATATACCCGAACCCGTGTAGATGATGTTGTTATTTGTGTTAATGCTGGCTGCCAAGGGATCAACAGAAGTTCAGGTCTTTGTTCTAGAAACTGCATAGGAATCAGCAAAAAGACGTGTTCTACCTCACATTGAGATAAGTCTGATAACGTCAACCAGGGGAATGAAATAAACAGCGAGGAGGAAGGGGAAGTAGCAGCCAAGTGTTGTACAAAAAGCAAGGGTCTTAGTTCAAATATTGTCATCTGAAAATGGTTTATGGGCACTAAAACAGAGGAGTGAACCCAGGGGTAAGGTCATGCCACTTTGCTGAGCATTGGGAATCCAGGAAGTTACATATCATCCGTCTAAGGAAGTTCCAATTGTAAAATACTATCAAAACCCAAGACGTTTAGGGCAGCTTGGTCCTGCAAAACAGTAAAATTATTAATCACTTGACTAATCCACATTAATCAGCCTGATAGCAAAATTATTAATCAGCTTGATGAACTGAGCAATCTTGCAAAGAAATGAGCCTACTTGGAATTTTAAAAGTGATAAAAGATAAGACTGTAAAACAAAATGACTGGAAAGGATGCAAAATCTCCCCAAAACCAACGTTCTCTCTCATCTCACGGTTTTTATTTCATCCATCTCCAGCAAGAGTAAAAACTTGCATACAGGCTGGTATTTGGAGAGCAAAGTATTTGTTCTCTGTGCATGAGAAAAACTAATCTCTCCTTCCCACACACAAACACACAGAGAAAAATAAAGCTACAAATAAAGGTGGAAGCGTGGGGGGGAAAGAGAGGAAGCATTTGCTTCTTAATTGTGAGGAGGATCATTGTTAGGCTTTTAAGAGTAAAAGACCATATAGAAATTTAAATGCGATCAAAACATGTAAGATACATTGGAAGATGCGACAAGGGTCTTTGAGGCCTCAAGAGGCCTCAGGTGATTCGAGAAAATAACCTGGTGTGTATAGCACTGCCATCCCACTGAAGCGAGGAAGAATAAGGCAAAGGGTAGTAAACAAAATTTGACCAGGGTATTTTAGTACTGGAAGTAATAAATAATAATTTTCGGTGGCAGCTGAGTGCTTCACTGACAAGAACAAGATGGCAATAACTAACTTGTCCCAGATGAAGCACAAAACCTATTTTTTTGTAGATACATGGATGGCTAATTGAAAACTTGTGAACATCAACAGTTATAGAATACAGAGAAGGGTTTTTCTGTTAGCTGTTAATGATACTTCCACTCCCTCAAAACATGTACTGTCTTTACATTCTCTTCAAGGAATGGCATGCCACTCTGCTGTCTTCAGACACTTGTGCCTTTTGTGGCTCTCCAGGCTGGAAACGTTCAGAACCTGAGCAAAGGTAGCAGTGGTTCTGCTGAAAGACCACTGCTTTCTAGAGCAGGTTGATGACACAGGCTATTGAGTCCTTACAGAGAATTGTTTGTCTTCTGGTTTTAGATGGCTTTAATTCCTCCAAATTGCTCCTTGAATAATAGGAAAAAGGCAATTTGAATTTCAGTGACAGATTGGACATAACAGGTTGCAACTATTAGGTCTAATTTTACCATACTGAGAAATAAAATTGCCTAAACATAAACATCGATCACTGATGCAGTAAATTAATTTGTACAGAAAAAGTAGTTTAACTGCAGTGCACATTAAACATAGAAAATTTTCAAAATTACAGCTCTCTGAATTAATTTGTACACTTGTTTACTTGTTAAAAGCAAAGCATAACTTCTTTTCCTTTTTTTTTTACCTCCTCTTTGTGACTTCAATTTGTGAAAAGTGAGGACAGTTATTGATTCTCCAAAAAAGACAGATAGAGCTCTGCAGCTGTGGATGTAACTTAAGCTCTTTTTTTTTATTGTTTCTAACAGGTTAATAGAATTACTAAAGACCTCTTTGAAATACTGTTTCATTCTAGCAAGCAAATTCGGCATTTTAATAGGCTTGAATTATGTTTTGTTAAGAATTGGTGGTGTGAAGTAATTAAAAAATTTTACGATTTGGTTCAGCAATGAGTTTACATTCAAGTGTGTCCTCAGGCTTATTTAAACTGTTGAAATCTTCCAAACTGTTTCATAAAAAATGTCATATGTATCTTCTTCCTTCTACTATCATCTCTTTTCAAAAAATCTGCACATACTACTATCCCACATTTTAATATGGTATCTAGAGACTTAACATAGATGCCGGCCAACTTTTCTTCATTCTGGCAATTGCTATTTATAATGTGCTTATTGTTTTATAAAATGAAAAAGAACATGCCTTTCTTATTTTAGGCCACGGCTATAATATTACTGATCATATGCAGTCACAAGTGTGTATAGAAGCTTTATAAAGGTTGCCTGAGTTGCAGTGGAGCAGGATCTGCCAATGTGGCTTATTTTGATGGTATCTGGTGTCTACTGTTTTCAAGGACAGTAGTTCGATTCAAACACAATTCTGATAAGTGGCAGGTTTTCATGTCTTTAATGCCCTGACAAGGGCATCACTCTCAAGAGAGGGAGGTGAAACCATTTGGATGAGAATTTCTTCCCCTCTCCTTTGTGCTGACACACCAAGATAATGGACAATTAATAGCAAACCTTCTCTGCAGGGAAAGTCTAGGGTTATCACTAATATAGAAGTGCTCATGAAGTGTTTGGACACAAAAGGGAGAGGAAAAATAAACATTAAAAAGTAGAAAGCAGGACCAGCACAAGGCTTAATGTTTTTTCACCTGAAGTTTTTTCATGTTTTTTCACCTGAAGTTATGGTGAATGATTTTTCAATAGCAGCAGCAGCTGTAACTTTTTAGACCTGGTTCACTATTCATGACATCAGGCAAAGGACAAGAGGAATCTTGCCATTTGTATCTTTTTTTTGTGGTAAGCGAGAAAGCTGGCTTGTGGATTTCCTGGAGATACCAGTTAGCAGGGCTGACTGCTCTTAGTTACTAGTCGTGGCGTGCTGTAAAGTTTATCCTGGTAGGATATGGAGGACAGGTCTAAATAAACTGCGTCTTCACCTTATCTTCTGTTCTGAGAACAGGCTTGCAGGATGCTCTTCAGGCCCACCTTCAGTCTCATTGCTTCTGTTCAGACCGTATGTGGGATTACTTTCCTCTTCTGGCCCTCAGCTTGCGCGCTGCCCCTTGCTCGGGGGGAAGGCTGGTTTACAAATTGTGAGTCTGTGCAGCCCTCAGTTTTTGCATTGCTGTGCGATCCCAGCAACTCTCAGGTGCTCCCAGAACAGTCTGCCACCCCTGAGGTCACCTGGAGAAGGAGTTGCTGGAGGTCAGCAGAGCACTGCTCACACTTACAAGTCAACAGGCAGGCTGCCTTGGGGATTATTACAGTGGCTGTACCTGTGCACCTGATTTAGCAACTGATGATGTGATTGTGTGCCTCTGTTGTCCAAGTAAACAGAGAAAAGACGTACACTGTTTCCTGAAGTTAAGACAAACCAAAGATTAGTCTAAACTGAGAGTGGAACAGGTTAACTGATCTTTCTCTACCCTAAGCTTTCATTTGTCCCTAGCAGCACTGAGCTGTCAATATGGTATACAGCTGCTGATAAGTATGGGTTCTCCTCAGCCTGAAGAGATCTGTCTGATAAGATAAGATGGCCTTAAAAAAGAGAGAGGGAGAAAGTACGTTAACTGCTTTGACTGCAAAATACCCCCTGGTAGCCAGAGATAAGACACCTTGAGCTGCTCAGAAGACCTTAGACAGGATGTAAATGAAGCCAATAAAAAAAAAAAAAATCATTTCAAATCCAGCCGCTATTCTGCTCTACTCTTATTTCCAGCTCTGACAGCAGAAGGCTTAATTTACTGTATTTCACACCAGGCTTCCATTCTACACTGAGGAAGGTACAAAGGGTTGTTTTAGATACAGGCTTTAAAAAGCAGAAATCTCTTTATTTCTGGAGAGGCCTCTATTTCAGAAGTTAATCATGAGTTTCAGCAGGCTTTGGTGAGTGGAAATTATATAGAAGCGAAGGAAAATGCTGCCTTTTGCAAAGAATTTCCCCATCTTTTTTTTTTTTATAATTAAATCACCCAAATAAACCTGTATTTACATGAAAGGACTGAATGAAGCATATGTATTTTAAATGCAACTCTTACCTTGCAAAATTTCATGTAGAGGGACTGATGTTCTGCAAGACAGGAAGACGGTAGGTGTGACAGTTTACATGTGACAGTTTCATAGTAGGATTTGGTCTTCTGACCATTCTGAACTGGGGAGTTCATTAGGTCCTGCTTACAGGCTAGACCGCCTGTAAGTTAGTGGAAGCCACGCACACCTACCAGCATAGACATCCACACGTGTTCCCCTTCAAGTAACCTGGTGGGTTGGTTTAACCTGACAGGCAGCTAAGCACCACCGAGCCACTCACTCACTGTCCCCCTCCCCACTGGGATGGGG
>VZTL01077169.1:0-21770 GCA_013400535.1 Scopus umbretta | reverse complement strand
TGAAACCAGGACACAGGTATTCATACACATTGATAATAAACCTTCTTGTCTCCAGGATGAACAGTCCCATCTCTCCCATCCCCTCCTCATATTCAGATGCTTCAGTCCCTTCATCACCTTTGGGGCCCTTTGCTGGACTCACTGCAGTATGTCCATGTCTCTCATGGTCTGGGGAACCCAGAACTGGACACAGCTCTCCAGATGCCTCCTACCGCTACTGAACAGGTGGGAAGGATCAGTTTCTTTAACTTGTTGGCAACGCTCTTGAGGTGATGAGAGGTGGCAGAAACTCTCTTTTTTTCTAGGAGGAGTACATTAGAGCAACCCAAAACTAGTTTGTAAGGAAAGTGAAATGATGTGCATAAACATCCCTTAAGATATGTCCTCCATAATGAGATATGTCCTCTATAATGTCACACACCATACATGATAAGTACACCAGTAAAGAGACTGTCACTTTAAATAGCATAGGAAGAAACTCCAGATCCTCACAGTGACTGAGCAAACTGGATTATTTTTACATGGCATTTAGCATTCTTAGCAGATTCTTAGCTGTTACTCCCCTCTAGCACACCTGCAGGTTTGAGATCTTAATTCCCCAGAATGATAAACAGAAGAAATCCTAGAGTTTTTATTCAAATGCACCAGTTTGCTTGTAGTGGTATAGTGCAGAAAATAGATTTTTATTTGTTGTTTATTATATTACAGGTTATGATTTTTCTTCTGCCTGACTTTATTCCATAATGCATGCTTCATCTGTACCCCCTTAGACAAACCCTGCGAGCTGCTGAGTTTGTGATGAGCAAGTGGTCTCCAAAGACCTCCAAAGTGAGGCTATTCATTACCTCTGAGTTTTGATCCACTAAATATTTACCTATTTAATTCCATGTTATTCCTTGTTGTAATTGCATTATTAAACCACTTGGAGCGTAATATTTTTCTTTAAGAGAAACAAACTATGGTATTCTAGCTCTCTTCAAAGAGTACAGATCTTTGTGTATGAAAGAGATGTTATTTACTCTGCCACAATATCTTAACTTTAATTTTTGAACAAGAGCTTGAAATACTCATCTATTCCTCTAACATGTAAACTCTCCATACAGCTTATATACGTTACTCATTTTCTATTTATCTATAGTATGATTCGAGCTCAGAATTAAAATATACAATATAATATAATATAATATACATACATATCTACATATATAGATGTGTGTATAAATATATATAATCACAGTATGTAAGAATTCAGTTAAAATATATTCTTCTTTTCCTAAAGTACCTTTTCCCATGCAAAGTTTGCCTCTGCAAAACTGTATTGCATCTGATTTCTGAAAAAAAAGAGTAGAGCTTAGGTAAGTATAAAACTCTGCTATCTGAGCATACAGCAAAAGTAAGAGGAGGAGAAATGATGAACATCACCCTGATTTTTAAAGGTCTTATAGAATCAGAACTGTTATTTTTACGATTAATGCTGTTATGCATCAGTTTATTTGTCTGCCTGATAAAAACATAAATGAGGTTTGGAACATAGTTGTATTCTTTTGACTCATCATTATTTTTTTTTTATTTGTATTTTGTACCTAAAGCATAAGCGATGGTTTAATATAGATGCTATGCAAAAGAATAAAGAAAAATAAGGGACATAATAACATTTATGTATACTGCAGTAAATTAGGAGTACATCTGCTGAAAATTATGATTAATACAAGTGAATTTATAACAAAGACCAGTGCCACTGTATAAGATATGTAAAAATTGCCAGAAATACACAGCTGTAAGAGAAATGGCAGTGAATCAGTAAATTCAGTGTGGCTGAATGAACAAGTCTCATAATAGTTATACTAGTTTTTATGTAAAAGATGCTGTGAATGGTATGTAAGCCTAGTCTTCCTCCTAATTATAAGAAGTAAGCCATTCATATTTTTGCCAAGTACTTTCAAGTGGAAAAATAGTGGAGAAGAACAAGCTTATGATGACTGTTGATGAGTTTAGTCTAACAGTAAGAGAGAAGGACAAGTGAAATAAACTTATGCAGAAGAAAGGAGGGTACATAGCATAATCATAATAAACTTAGCATAGTCTTGTGTACAATATGTAGGAGTAATACCATGATTGGTAGTAGGAAAAAAAAAAAGAATAAAACAACTCACCATCTTCTGAAACACTATAATATTGCAGTGCTCTGCAGCCATTTCTGCAGAGCAAGATACAAATTTAGGGCAGCAAATTCTGGTAGGTATTAATGTGCTGGAAGACAAACATAAGTGAGTTCATTTTGGAATATGTTTTGATTATACAAGGGAGTTTGTCAGTTTCAAAATCACAAACAAGGGATTCTTCTTCTCCAATAAATCATGGCATGTGTTTGCTTAAAATAGTCCTTGTAGACAATCTTAGAAACTGCATTCTAAAACATGATAGACCATCTTAAAAAGAAGAGCATTGCAACTTTTGCCTTTTGTTTTAACAGTGCCCCTAGAGAAATTAAAACAACCAAACCAAATATTTCTTTTATCTTTTTCATTTTAGATTGTGCCTTAAGAGAAAAATCCACATCTAGCTACTCATTTGCAGAGACAGTTTCTTTCAGTCTAGTGCCCCATAATTAATGGGTTCAAAACTAATCAGAGACATAAAAGACTTTAATGACAAGTTAAATAGAAAGTAGGATGAAGGAAAGGTACAATAATCATCCTTAAATGGGTTTATATTCATTTCAAGAGAGGGCTTTAATAGATGGATTAGCTTAATTGGTAAAGGTGTGATCATTTTTGCGCATTTGGGGTCTAATTTAAGGACATGAGTCTTGGAAACATACCTGTAATCAACTCTGTTAGGCATTTATGAGTGATCTTACTTGCCTGTCTCTAAGGACTACATTTAGAAAGTGAGTTTCTGATCTTCATTTAAACCATTGTAGCAGCATGTTATCTGAAGCGCTCTAATGGCTCATGCTTGAGGGTTTGTGACACTAAATGACAAATGGGAACCATACAATGCAATGAAGCAAAGATGAGAGTAGCTGCCAAATTTGTGACAACATGTGATTATGTATACGCCACTCTTGCTTACAGAGCCTGGAATAATTTCAGTAACATCTGGCAGTGAAGTGGACTAGATTTATCAATTTATTCTGTTGGAGAAATTTGCTAAACTCACTGGCATACATAGCTATTAAGATTTATATTCAGCATTTTTAAAAATCAATTTTATCTTAATAATTCTGGCTATGGTTCACTGATTTATATTTTTTTCTTAGTTCTTTGCTGCATGCTGACACTTAAAGGGGCCAGAGTTTCCTACTCATTCAAGTTGAATACCACTCATTCATGTGAGTAGCTCAGTAATTTGCGTTTTAGTTTATTGCTAGTAAATCTTTGTTATTCAGTACATGGAATTATTTATTTTGGGCCTGATTTGCACCTATGTTGTGTATGATCTACCGTGATAACTTGCAAGACCAAGTGCAAGTCTGTCTGGCCCTAAATAAATGGTTCCAAAGTTCTACTAACGAATGGACCTACTGGCAACCATCTTAAATGCAAATTATTTTCCATTCTTATATAAGTAGGATTTTCAAAGCACTATAGGAAACGGCAGCTTGGCAGAAGATTATGACTGCTAAAATTAAGCTAACATAGTAATTACTGGAAAAAAATGAATGCTATATTCATTTTAGTAAAGTGGACAAAGTAATACTTTTTGGGTATCTTGTATTTTACATATTCTCAAGAAAAAAGTAAGGGAGTGATTGTTCACATTTTTCATTCCCCCCAAAAAATCATCATCTACTTTGTTTTAATATCTGAAATGACAGTCAAAAGACAAAATACCATAAATAAGAAATCCAACTAGTTCTGGCTCAAGGAATCTGTCTTCCATACCTCATACTTGATATTACTTTGGAGACACTCTCCAGCCTGCCCACGCTGCAATCCATCTCTACTCCATTCTGTCATTTCAGTAATTATCACTGCATACAAATGTAATAATGCAGGAGAAGAGGCCTTTTCTCCAAGGAATTTTAATAAGGACACCATAGGTAGCATATGGAAATTATAAATTTTTTTAGAAACTAAGCAGGATGTAGGGGTGGATGCTACCTCAGTGTAATGTGCTTAGCTGTGTCTTTCTGCTGAATCACATGGTAAAGGAATATATTTTTGGTAAAATCTTTCCCTTTTCTTCCTCTAGTTAATTCACATCTGCATGGGAAAATGAGATAGTATTCATACAGCAAATGGCTATTTTCAATACAAATTCCCCTGACATGGACATATACAGAAATGTTAAGGACTGAACACCTTGTTTTCTCCCTTTAGTTTTCTGAAAATACATGTTACAGTGATGTTATGGGCAGGATTGTAACTAGAGCTCATACCATCGTGTTTTTATCTGTTAGATGGTATTTGGGAGAACTCAGCCCCTTCCTGTGAAAAGGCCTCACAGCATGCATGCATCCTTAAAGTAGTATAGGTATTGTCAGTGACCTGAGCTACAGAGAAAAAATAGTTCAAATGAAGCTCCTTTACACTAGTACTTACTCCTTCCTGCCTTCAGTTTCATAGCAAAGCAAATTACTTAGTGCTGTCTCAACATCTGCTCTTTTGATGCCAGCCTTTGTGCCTCAGTGTTTTATGGTTTTCTAAGAGGGCAGGAAGACTGCAGCATATGGTGAATAAAGTGGGGCAGTTACATGGCAAGAAGCAGGCTACGTAGGTCTGTGTTGTCCTCCCCTTGCATTCACACAACCCATGGCCCAAGACAGCATTGCTATACCGAAACAGCAGCTGCTAGCAAATGTAACAGGCCAGGGAGATTTTTCTGCTTCTGAAGCAAGCTGTGCCATGACTGTGCTTGTGTCCACACAGCTGCCTAATAGGATGGCTGAACTCTGCCAAGGGCAACCTGGCTGGTGTGGTCCCTCATTTGACCATGTTCTCCATTGTGTCAAGAGACAGCTGTCAGCTTGGGTGAAAACAGAGCTCCAGATCTTGCTGAGTGTGCAACAGCCCCGAAGACTCAGCAGTATCTTTTGGGCCTGTGTCTTGGTCTTGTTTAGTTTGCTTGTAGGGATGTGGTGAATTTGTCCTTTTACAAGTAAACAGATCTGAATAATCACTTAGAGCAGCATTAGTCGTCTGAATAAGTGAGCAGTACCCATATTGCATTTTTGGGTTCTTTTCATCTGCTTCAAACTGGGTTATAAATGTTATGCTTATACAATTTCATTAAGTTGTCTAAGGCATAAGAGTTGAGTATACTTATCCCTTAGAATAAATTCAGAAGAATCATCCAAGCAGGGTTCTTCCTTTTTCTAAAGAATAATACCATTGGTGCAAGGCATCAAATTCTTACTCTAAAATTCTATACCTGAAATATAGCTATACCTAGGCTGAGTTATAGGTAATACCTCCTTACAAGATATTTGTACTTACAAAAATAAAAAAGCAACTTTTCTGTAAAAATTCAGGTTCTATTCCAGATGCTGACAGGTCTGCTATACAGTGGAATTTCATAATCATCTCCTTATGCTGCCTGGCTAATATAGCTATTACCCTGATTTGACATGTGTCAAAATATCCCTATAGTCTCTGTCATGCTGGTTAACACACCTCAGATGACAAGCTGCCTTAGGTCTTCAACAGCATGAGTGAAGAATATTAAGTGAGCATCTTGTCACTTCCTAGCTCTACAGAGGTTAAGATACAACATTTTTTATAAACTTCTAATACATTATCACAGTTAAAATCTAGTGTTATTTAAATTTGTTTAATAATAATGATAAGATCTATAACTTCTGTGCACATAAGATTTTAAAATCTAAAACCTTTTGAAATATTTTTAGGATCCACTTTCCCCAAGATCAAAATTTGGCCATCCACTAGGGTTTTGCCTTTCACGTGCAACATTAGCACCAAACTCATTATTTTAGGAAGAGAAAAGAACAATATTAATTGTGAATAAATTATAGTATTTTTGAGTATCAAAACAGGTCAAATCAAAGAATTTCCTTAATGTGTCAAATTTGAGGTCAAGGTCAAAAACATATAAAATCAGTCATCATTGCAGATTTTGACTTCACACCATAAAGTAAGTTACAAGGTGGCTGACTGGCCTCAGCAAACTCTGAAAGATTTGCATTCTGTAGTAAAAGAGAAAACATTTTCCTGCAACTATAATGCAGAAGAGTATCAAATTCTGCGAACGCAACAAAACCCCAGTGTTTTCACAAGTTGAAACATGGGATTTTTGTGAAACTAGTTTTTGGGATTGCTGAAAACAAGAATAAATGGCACTTTTACCAGTAAAACCATCTTCTCCTATACATGCAAAGTTATCTTTAGATATCTCTTCATTGTAGGCTTCAGAAGTGATTTAACTTCCCAGAACTCAGTGAATATGATAGATTGGGACAATGATATTGTGGCCTAACAGCTGGACTCTCTGCAAGAAACAATTACTGCCAGTGAGGAAAGATATGAGCAATTGGGTACAAGCCTAATGGAGACAGAAGGGAACATTTTCAACCCTGAGGTAATAATGGAGGGATATGATTTAATTATTTCTAAACAGAGCAAATCCAATAAATCTTCCAAATCTAAACTAGACCTGATTAAAAATGAACTACCAAGAAAAAAAAAAATAAATTTTGAGGTTTTGATTCAAAGTTTTTCCAGAGACAAGACACTTCATATTAAAATTCATTCTAAAAGTATTTAGAATTCTTTTTCATTATTCTTCAAATCCATGCCATTTTTACCTGTTAAGAAGTGAAGTTTTATATTCTCTTCTGGTGCAAAGAGAAAAATCTATTTTGAGATTCTATCTTCCCATTTACCCTATTAAGAAATATGGCCAAAATAATGAAAGAATCCGAGAATCTCAATATGGTATTTAATCATGTAGTCAGATTTTTTTGCACACGCATCCTCGTGACCAATTTCTCACACTCTTGTGAGGAGATTTGGACAGTTAATCCTATCAAAAAATAATATTTTCTTGACACCAAAGGAAAAAAAAATCCAGAAATTTAAACAATAAGTTGCAGGGCTTTATTCCTGATTCAAGCTGCTGCTTTCAGAAGATACTTTGCATGAGTTATGCCAAATAATATTCCAAGACAATATTAATAATAATTATATCCTTCACATCTTTAATATTCCAAACTTCATGAAGACATAACATTAGTAATGTTATCATATTGATAGCAGAGCAGAAAAGTTTGAGACAAAAAAAGGAAGTTCTTATAAAGAGTTGTCCTACACAGTTTCTTTGATGTTGTATAAAACTGAGCTGCTGAAAATTCTTTGATGCAAGAATCAATTCATCTGGTGAGAAGGAAGTCAGAGAAGGTCTTGTACATTATTGCTGTTTGGTGATTAAAAGGGAGAAGTTCAAAACCCGCAAAATCGGAAAGAAACTTTTATAATAATCAACATTATAATGCAACTATTGTTAATAAAGTGAAAGTGACCTTTGGGTTTGCAATTGACAAGCAAAATGATTTTGCCTCTTGGATAAGCAATGCAAAACATTTTGTGGCTCTTCAAACATCAGACGTTAAACAGCACCAAGCACACTGTACTTCCTAGATTCAGTAACACTGATCTGTTCAGTAAGGCTAGATGGATTTGTCTAGAAAAATTGTGGAATTCTATTCTAAGGCAGCTGAAACTATCAGTTGATTGAAGTAAATTGATTGAAGTAAATTTTACTGAAAAATAGATTTTAACAAAGTTAAAATAAAAATAAGAACTTTTAAAATTATTATACATTTCTGGCCAGACGAAATAAAATTCAAACCAAAGAAGAAGAAGAAAAAGCTTGATTGTTGGGGGCTTTTAGCTGTCTGTTCCAAGTATGGGAGTTCCAAATTCAGTTCCCTCTTTCGTGTTCTGAAATTTGAGCATATATTGCCTTCCCCCCAGGAGTTTAATTTACCATGGTCCACCACATTCTGGGAACTGCCACTCCTAGTCTTTGGTCTTTGGTATTTGGTATGTTCTATCTGTTAGGATTCTTTTTAACTATGGATCTCCTAATACATTAAAAGCCAACTAAATTATTTTCTCTTTATCTGAATGATGAGATGAAATGCACCCTAAGCAGGCCTGCACATCACACAAAATTGGAGGGAGAGGTCACTGTGCTCTAGGGCAGGGCTGCCCTTTGGGGGGATGTCTGAGCAAGCTGTAAGAGTGGGCCAGCAGGAATGTCATGACAGTCATCAAAGGCAAACACAAAGTCCTGCGTCTGGGAAGAAATAACACTAAGTTACATTACCTTGGGTAAGCCTGAGGCCTGCCTGCCCAGGGAGAAGCTCTGCTCAAGAGGCCCTGGGGCTCCTGGTAAGCAACAAACTGGACTGGAGTGCACCCTCAGTAAGTTTGCAGATGACACCAAGCTGGGCAGGAGTGTCGATCTGCTGGCAGCTCATGGCTTAGGCAGGTGTACTCTTTGCTGTGTTAAAAACTGGCTGGATGGCTGTGCCCGGAGAGTGGTGGTGAATGGAGTTCAATCCAATTGGTGGTGGCTCACAAGCAGTGTTCCCCAGGGCTCAGTACTGGGGCCAGCCTTGTTTAATGTCTTTATCAATGATCTGGATGAGGGGATTGAGTGCACCCTCAGTAAGTTTGCAGATGACACCAAGCTGTCCAGAAAAGGGCAACAAAGCTCGTGAAGGGCCTGGAGAACAAATCTTATGAGGAGCGGCTCAGAGGACTGTGTTTTTTTAGTTTGGAGAAGAGGAGGCTGAGGGGAGACGTTATTGCTCTCTGCAACTTCCTGAGAGGAGGTTGTAGTGAGGAGGGTGTTGGTCTTTTTGCCCAAGTAACTAGCGATAGGATGAGAGGTAATGGCCTCAAGTTGTGTCAAGGGAGGTTTAGATTGGATATTAGGAAAAATGTCTTTACTGCAAGAGTGGTGAGGCATTGGAACTGGCTGCCCAGGGAAGTGGTGGAGTCCCCATCCCTGGAGGTGTTAAAAAAATGTGTGGATGTGGCACTCCAGGACATGGTTTAGTAGACATGGTGTTTTGGGTTGACGGTTGCACTAGATGATCTGAGAGGTCTTTTCCAACCTTAATGATTCTACGATTCTATGATTCTATGCCCCAAGCTGGCCATTTAAAGTGGAAGGTGACCACTAGAAGGATTAAAGGCTAACCAGGGAACTTCAGAGAGACTGAACTAAAGAAGAACTCAGCTGAAAAAGAGGTAGAAAAGAAACATGGAAAACTGTAACAGGAGGAGAGACCTTGGAGTGGAAACAGCAGCAGCCAGAGCTTTGTGTGGTGCTGCCAGGAGTTGCCCCATGGCATCACAGCATTGCCTCGAGCCACCACAAGCAACCTGCATGGAGCTGGGAGTGGGGGAATGGGAACCACACATGAGGACCCATGCCTTGGTGTGCCTGAGGGACTTTGCAAGGAATTTTGCACCAGCATGATAAGATGGGATGTATGTATCACCCCACATGGGCACAGGGAGGGCACAGTTTGCACATCACTCTGTGTGTGTGTGTGTATGTGATTAGAAGAAGAAAGATTAGTTACAAGAAATATGCTTAGAAGTTTGTAATGTTTGTTAACATTTTGTATGTTTCTAGTATTGTAGTTTATTTGTTGAATTGCTGATATTAATTCTGAAGCTACTGTTCACTCGCTGGCAATTAATTATGTATCCTTGCTTTACAAATAAACTTCTTAGTTTATTTTTGAGATCTATTTTTAAGTACAAGAACAGAGCAGCTCTCCTCTGTGAAAGATATTAGCCTGTTTCTGTATATTTTCATGTACTGAGCCACCTTTATGAACATAGCAGCAGAAGTCAGAGCATTTCAATGCAGCAGCTTTTGATTTTTGTCTTGTAAAAATTTGATTTTTCTTTTCTGAGATACAAAGACTGAACAAACAGAAGTAGGTCAGCTAATGCAAACTGCATAGAGGTAAGAGAAAGAATGGCAGATGAGGCAGTAAAATAGGAAATTTCAAGTATTTTTGGTTGAGACTGAGAGCTCAGTAATGTATTTAACAACTAGATTAAGACTATATCAGGAACCGTTCTTAATGCTGAGAAAATACAAAGGGCTGTCCTCAGCACAAAACAGAAAGAAAAAAGGATGCTACGATAATTTTTGAGATTAAACCTCTGAGCATAATCAGAAATTTACAACAGAGTGTATCCTTCTGGCCAGTTACTGGGATCACACAGAAAATATCATAAAGGACTAAATGACACCAAAATCCGTCCTCCATCACCATCATTACAAAACCCAGTATGGTAAGAATAAAGACTTTACAAAACCTGAACCTGACTTATTATTTTCCATACTCAAATGTATAAATAAAAATAACTGCAGAACATTTTTTCTGGAGCCTTGAAGAACTGAAAATCAAGACAACCACTGTGAAGAACTTTTACTTGATTTTAATTTCTGAGAGATGCCGTTGTCTAAAGTTGGTACAAAATATTTTCACTGACATAGGATAAGCAAATAAAATGGTGTAATTTAGCTGAGAATTGGTTTACTGATTCATATAATGGAAATGAAGTTGCTATGTTTTGTTTGGGTTTTTTTGATTTCTTTTACCAGAATGGAAAGGTTTATGAAATTCTTATAAAATATATTACAGATGATTAGATTTCAGAAGAATAAAACTGATAAGGGAGTTCTTGTGAAGTTAAAAAATTATTATCTTTTCAATAATAGTTTTGTTTCCATAAAATTTGCCAAAACAATGAAGGGAAGCCATACCATTTGAAAAAAAAACCTGAAGAAAGCTTATGCTTTTCATAATAACCACCTCACCAACATACAATTTAAAAAAAAATTTGGAAAAAACCCTAATTTGTTCTAATGTTTTGTTCTGTTCCAATTGTAACGAAGTACGGTGATCTACTGAAAAAATCATTAAAAAGGTAAGAAAACTGATATTACTTTCACTTACAACATTTATTTTGAAATGTTACATTTTAATGCTCTCTTCTCTGAGCTTTACCTAGGCCATCTAGGCTCAGTGACACAGACTTATCAGCTTATTTTTCAGTTCTATCCCGTATGTCTTTTCTTGACCAGTACTGAAACATAATGATACATAGAATCACACAGAACCTTTCTGTTCTTTTGTGACAGAAACAATAGGTATTACACCTCATCTAGTTTCCACAATAATTTATCATTGTGTAAAAAAATCTGAACATCTTAACAAACAATCATTTCATTAAAATTAATCAGTGAATCTATAATAAGCTTATATTTATTTAAAGCTCAGTAATTAAGCACTTATTTACCTATTCAAAAGTAACATGAGGAAGTGAAAACCAACAGAAAATAGCTAACAAGAAATATTAAGTTGATATAGTATACCAAATATGTCCATTTATGTGATATACGATTATTTGATGCAGATTGTTCAGGTTTGTTGCTTCAAGAAAAAATTTCAAAACAGATAACAATGAAGTGGTCATATTTTATTTAGATGGAAGGAATACCTCTATTGGTTGTTTTTTGTTGGTTTTTTTTTTAATGTATGAGAAAACCACGATACAACCAATATATTTGGTACCATATCAAGTTAACACTTTTACTTAGTTCTTTCTGTTCATTAATAATGTACATTATTTGATCTATGTTAAGATGCTTATGTAGTCAATCACTGCTCAAAAGGTATTTTGTGGGGCTGTGCTATACCACATTTTTCTGTGAAGTATAGAACTCATAAGGAATATTTCATTTGGCTTTTTTTCCTGGCAGAAGGCTATGTTTGCAAGACTGTTTTGTAGTAATTTGTAAGGCCTCAGAAGTAGGACTTGTCAGATTTATATTCTCTAGGCTTTTCTTGGCCTGCCTGGACTTTTATTTTACTTTGTTTATCGGTAGGACCAATTTTATAATGAAAATTTGTTATTACCTAATTTGTTTTGCTTTTGCATAGTTTTTTATATCTAAGGTGTATAGCCATATAATAATTTTAAAATTAATACTAGTAGGAGGTACCTTTTTGTATAGAATGAAATATTTGTGTTGTGTCATGATGTAGAGTAGAGGATAGGAATGGGATGAGAGCAAGGTGTTGGAAACAGGAACACAGGCACAGGATGCAGTGTGGAGTAGACACAGCATGGGATGATAACAGTTGGGAACAGGAGGATTCTGCATCCCCAAGCCTATGAACAGATCACCAGTGGTCAGCTGCAGAAATGCCGATTTAGGGAGCTTCAAAACCAGCTATAAAGGTAAGAGAGAACAAAGAGCATCCAGAATAACTCACACTCTGTATACAGTAAATTGAGATTTAATGTGGCATTTTAGATCAGTGCAGAATGAACAAAGCATAAAAAGAGTCAGGAAGTATACCAAAATATGCAAGTGGACCGTAGAGTATGGAGAAGGAAACCATCACTATCAAAGTCATACTCCTTCCTCCTGGTGGAAGACCGGGGATGCTGTAAAGCTCCCAGCCACCCTGGTCTGAAACGAAGAGCAATAGGATGTGAGGTGGCATAACACTAGAACAAGGTGCAGATTCTAGGAAGCTTGAGTATAATAATTTTAATTGCATTGTTATTATTGAGACTTTTCCTACAGGGGAATTCTCTTTCTTACTTCTTTTTTCTTTCCTTTTCTGCAAAATTAGGCCTGCACTAATGATAAGCTTTTGTTTTAACTGTGATGTATTCATCTACACTTAGCAATAAATTTCAGGCTTTGCATATAATGTGTGTTTCCTTTTTCCTGTAGCAGGACTTTGAATGCAACAAAGGAACAAATGAACTCCCTCCAGAGAGTCCTCCAAGACTGAAAAGATCCAGTCACAAACAAGGTGAGCACCAAGAAAAACCCTTTGCTGTTCCACAGGTCAGATTTGAAAAGGAGCTTTCTAGCAAAACAACAGTTTCATGCTATTGTTTGAGAAATAATGTGAAACTGAAGTTTTGTAGCAAATTTAAAACTTAACTAGTCAAGAAATTTTCCTTCAATAAAATGCTATGTCCATATTGCCCCCCAAACTTCCAACAAACCCACCTGAGACAAGCCAAAACTGTCTGGTCAGAGCTCATTAATTCTATATTTTTTGGGAGAAGTGACAGTAGCTATATATGTCTATTTATATTTATCCTTGTTTAACTGAAGTAGTAAATAGTGTTCTTACATTTGAAATAACTCACAATGACAAAGAAGTAGGCCAAGATTCTCCTCACATACTTGCATGTGTCAATCAGAAGTAGGTCTGTTTAAATAAATGAAGTTGCACCCATGCAACCTCGCTGTAATTGCAAGGAGAGAACATTTCCAGGGTTACGATGGTAGAAAGATGTTATGTGAAAATGACACAATTAATTTTCTCCTCTTCTCCCTGGCGTAGCTTAAGGAAAGGTGGTGACAGCCCAGAGGTGGGAAAAAATGTGATGAGGGACAAGGGGAGGGAGGAGGAATGGCTGAACGACCATCAGTTGGCAATTCTGCTGTCAGCCAGCAACAGTTTGCACTATAAATGCTATAAAAGTCAGGCGAGCAGGATTTGAAGGCCACGTAGGGAAGAAGGGAGTAAAGCACATTGTTTGAGTAACCTAATTAAGAGGGGGGAAGTTGTTTCAGGATTTTTGTGACAGAGGCCTGGCAGGTAGGGAGCCTCTTGGCTGAAAGGGACAGCTGGCTGAATCCAAACACTTGTCTGAAGAGGCAGCAGTGGTACCCAGACAAATACCATTATCCCTAGCGGTACACAGGCTGCTCTAAAATGTTTTAAAAATGCTGTTGGAAAATAATGCAGCTCAATTTCCTGGAGAGATGGAGTTACGGCTCCTTCTAGCTTGCCCCAGTGTGGCCCAGCAGCTGTGGCAACCATGGCCAGGCCGTCAATGGTGCCAGGCCTGGGGCCTGAAGAAAGTCTCCATCTCTGCATATAATTTTGTATTTTAAACACAGAACTTTGGGTTTTTTTGGGGGAAACAATGGGGCCAGATCCATATCCCGGGTAAAGCTGCTGTATTTTGGTGAGGGTGAGATGATAGTCTGTGCTAGCCAGGGCAACCGCTTTGCAATGAGGCAGCTAAAGGTCAATAAAGCATAAGTGAAACAGTCAGAAGAATTGGGACTCACCCCTGAAGTGCCACAGAGATAAAGAGCGGGCTCAATCTCTTAATTAGTTTTCATGCCAGTGTTTGCCTACAGAAGTTAATAAATTTAAGAGTAGGAAAATCAGGGAGGGGTTTCTCACAGGATAAAAGCACGTTCCAGTGGCAGCTGTTTCCGTACAGCCTAAGCAGAAGCTGAAGTAGTCAAGTCTTTTGACTACAGCTTTTTATCTTGAACAACTATTTCAGGAAAAAAAAAAAATGCAAGGGAGTGATTCTATAATGTATCAATTAATAAAACAGTGATAACATATAAGATAATGAAACTAATTTTGCAATGGCTTATTTTTAAACTGTAAATAATTTTGATGAAGTAAATGGAAATACAGAGAATATATTAATTTATAAAAGTATAAGCTTTGAAAAGATACTGGTTTTATTCTTTTAAGAATGCTTTTTTCCAGTGATTAAAAGGAACTTTGACCTTTTTAACTTTTCCTGTTTCCTGATGAGTTGAAAAATTAAAACCATTGAAATAAGTTGTTTCGCTCTTTTCAGACAGAGAGGTGGATGAACAGAAACTGAAAGCAGGAATTACTTTCCTTCTCTCTTAAAACACTGTGTGGTGCTGGCACAGGCATGCAAGAAGCCATGAAGAAAATCCCAGGAAATCCATGTGTATTCTACTTCCAAATTATTCTTGTGTTTGTGTTTGTAGCTTCCTACTTCAAAATAAGGAAGAATTAGACTTTATATGTGTACATATATTCTTTATGCATAGAGGGAAATGCGGATTTCTGTAGGTGAATTGATTTGGTCCAGCAGTCCAGTAACAGATAATGAATGATCTGGGTAAAGATTGATGGGTTCCTATTTTCTGCACAACAACAAGGAGAGGAAAATTTCTCAGAAATCAGAAATGCTCAGCTTGTGCAACGTAAGGGAAATTTTTAACTGGATAGGAGATAATTTTCAACAATCATAAAGTTAGGACTGAAGTAAGAGCTCTGCCTTTGTAAATGAAACCGTACTTGGCACCCCAGTTCCCTGCAGAAATGAGACTAGTTAAGAGCATACTAAGCCCTAAGCTTTCTGGGCTGCTCTCTCCCTTCTCAGTCAGGAGTTTCATTGCTTTTAAGCATAGATGTAGCCCTGACTTACCTGCCTTGCTGTTCTCTAAGTGGTAGCATGAGAAACAATTTTGTTGCACCTCCAGACTGACCTTCACTGTCAGCAATTCTCATGCCTGAAATGCACTTTGGATTTAACCCAGATAGACAGAAGATAGTGGGTAAAGAATAAGGGATCAGGACAATTTCTTTGAAAGCTGATGTATTTAAATACTGTGTCAATGTTTGTGAGTTCATGGCTGGACTGTCATGGTCAGTTCTGGTGGGCACTGTAAAATGGCTGCTGAAAAGTGAAAATGTTACAGTATGAGTCAAAAACTGAGAAAATTTTATTTCCTGTGGTTATTTTCTACATAAAAAAAGACCAGCAAAATGTATAAAACACCTCTTATGTCTTAACTTTTTCAATAATGTGGTAAAAAAGTTGGGTGTTACTGAACTGTATCTAACATCAGAGCCTTAACAATCAACTCATAGGAAAATAATTAGTTAGTAGGAAAGGACAATCAGTTTGACTTGTACTGTACAAGCTGCTGCAAAAGGATCACTGTTTTTACTACAAAAGATGACTCATTTTATTTATTGAATCTAATATGCAAATTTCTTAGCAGCAAAAAGTCTAATTGCTTTTATAAGGGCTCTTCCAAGATGAAAGAAAAAATCATAAACCTCCTACAAAAGTGTTGTCTTCATACCAAGTATTTTATTTCTTCTGGGGAACGTAATTAAACAAGACTACCACATTGTCACATACACTGTGTGCAGTGTTTAGTTATATCAGCAAAAATGGGACAAAATTTGGTATCAACTCAAAGATGTATAATTAAGAATTATCAAATTTCAGCAATCCACATGATCTCTATGTTTTTTTTTTCTATAAAGCAATAATAAAATCAGCTTCTATTCCATTAAGCCAAAAAAGAATAACAAACAAATAAATAAATTAATAAATATTAGCTTGCTTTTTGTTTCATTGCTCAATCACTGAAAGTAGTGGAAACTGATTGATAAACTCTAATTTGTTTATATAGGGTTAGGTAACATATATTAAGGAACTTGTAAAGTATGCATATAGGGCATTTTTGCTTAAGAGAAAAGTTTACTGTAAAAGATCTCCACTGTAAGTTAACATGATAGAGATAAGTCACCTATCAGGAAGGCAATAGGTCCTGATTAACCTTTAGCAGGAATCAGAGAGGAAGCTGCTTGTCTCTCTTGATGTGTAATCATAACTATAAGTGGTTAGAGGGTCCAGCTGCTTGTAATTAGTGCTCTAAATCTGCTTCCGAGGACTTGATTAGTGAATACGTTCCTTTGCCCGAGACCTTAACCAAAGCCTATGGAAATTCTTGCCATAAGGAGACAGTTAATCCATTACAAAGGGCAGAAAATGATCAGAGCAAGAAAAGAAAAAGAAAGTCAATTACAGGGCAACTATCAAGCTTAATTTCAAAATAGCTATGCCAATGCATAGCCATTGTAATATAAATTGTATCAGAACAGTGTTCCTGGTAGAGACAGGGAATAGCTAACCTTATTGAACCTTCAGGGGAACATTGTTCTTTTTATTAAAGGCATTATAAATTGCAGCAGCCTTTAATAGAAGGGATTTCTGTCTGATAAACTAAAAGATTCCTCTGATCCCATTTCTTATTTATTTACAGCCTTAAATTTTAACATTCTGAAGTATTTTAAAGGATCACCTGGAAAGCAAGGAATTCCCATGTCCATACTACCAAAATCCCCTTGGGTAACAATTGGCATCAAACAAATTTAATCCTTTTTTTTTTTTTTTTAAATGTAAGGCCCAAGAATTAAGCTTTCAAATGCAAATATGGATGTAAATGTGTTGATAAAAGACTTTTTAAGAGCTTTGGTATTTTTTCATGGCAGGGTGCTTAATGTTGAGCATTCAATGCTGGTGTTGCATGCCAAAGCAAACTCATTGCTAACAGAAGTGAAGTAAAGGCTTGGGTCCATGTGCCATGTATAGACCAGAGCCTTTCTCCCATTCTGCTCATCAAGTTTTCTTTCCATTAGGTATGGTTTTATTAGTTTTCTTTCCCTTAGGTATGGTTTTATTTTGCAAATAAATTGTATTTATTTTGACAGTATAGGGTAATTGTAATTTGTCTATATATAAGAAATATAACATATTTCCATTCTTTAAAACCAAGCTTTTTTTCTTTTTTAGTATTTATTCTTATTGTTTGAGGATATTTTAAGCCTGTAGGAAATAGGAATAAACAGAATATAGTTGCACGTTCTCAACTGTTTGTATTTTTCTTGGCTTGAGAGAGAGCAAAGCATCAGTTTTCTTTGTTCAGTTTCGTGGGTATCAGTGTGGGAGCATGGAGTGAATGAGGGAATTGATAATACTTACCTTTATAGTCAGAGTTTTAAAACAGTCACTAGTTGTTTTGATGACACTACTCATTTGTGAAGGTAAACATTCACAAGGAGGCCTGGCTTCAAAGAAATGTGTTTAGAGCTTTCTGGAGATTTCCATAAGGTATCTCAAACTACAAACTTACAACTAAAGAAAACTGAATCATCAGCCAATTCTCAAAGTCTTTCTGTAAATGGGTTCATTTTTCAAAACTGCCAAGATTACTTTGAAGCTAACTCAACTCATGATATCAAAACTATGTCAGTTTGAACTCTTTCAAACTTTCCCATCTATCTGTAATACTGTATTTCTCTATCACTGTTAGGGTAGCCCAGGTTAGAAATCTTTGTCTCTACATATACAGAATTATTTTATTTGCTGCATCTNATTTATATATATGTGGGACTCCATTGTATAGTAGGGCTCCATCTCTGCATCTTACCTGTCTTGAACAGGACAACTGTGTTGTGGATATTGTTCTAAGAAGAAAGGGCTAGAGTAAGTTATCAGTGCAGAAGCAGCTTGAGGATTCATTATAAGAAAGAGGCAGCAGCCACAACTCACAACCACAACTTGGCTTGTCTTATAATTGTCATTTTTGGAAGTGTTGACTCGGTGCTATTGGAAATATTTGCCAGCTTATAAAAATGCAGATTGGTTATTGTTGACTTAGGTCGACACAAGCTGAAAGCAAAGGGCATGGAGATGCCCCATTGCCAGAGGTCTTTTGCCCAGCTACATCAAAGTAGTATTTGAAGATGTATATTCTGTGTTGCAGAAGTAAAGGTTCATCAGCTCTACCACAACACTGGCATAATCAACACATTTTTACAGCTAAATGCTGATTAGTCCAACTGACTACTCAGTGACTGATGGGAATGACTCTGAGTGCAAAGACATTTCTAATTATGTTAAGCACACGCAGAGTTAGGTTTATTGTCAATGCAGGCTTTGGACCTGGATAGACCAAGTTCTGTCCTCTGTGATTGTATGCAGACCAGTGCTTCATGCTGAGTTGAGTTAATCGGGGGTTTAGGAGCTCTTGTCATTACTGTGTATTTAGTGCATTATGATTATTGCTGGCCAAAAGAGTGAAAGGCAATAAATTCATAAGCATGGAAAAAATATTTGACTTTGAATAATAGCAGCCAATAACAGCTCTAATAGTAATAGCTGTTTATACTTTTAATATTTTAATATATGTTAATTAAATAATTTTATATCACTGGGTATTAGTGATTTAATATTTCCATCTGAACCACATATATGTTGGGAGAGAAGCTTGGAAAACAAATTTTAATAGTTTCAGTAGTTACTGCAAAAGACAAAATAATTGTTTGCTGAAATAAATATAACCAAATTATTACCTGGGTTATTAACGGTGCCATAAATACACCTTACTTTGTAACTGGGAAATGATGCAGGAGAGGCTTGATCACATTCTTTTTAGATAATCACAAAGGTCCTATTTATGATTAAAATAAGTCATCTTTATTACCTGAAAGCTGAAATTGGGGCTATGTATTCTTCTGGGGAGATTATGCTTCTGAGGGACTATATCTTTCAAAATTGTTTAGCTGCCCTGAACACCTAAATTTCAGCTTTGCAAAATAATGTTGCACCTGTAAAGAAAAAAGAAATGCAGATATACTATTCGCCTTATTATTATTACACTCCATTTGTTTTTGTCATGCAGCAGTTTGGTGTTAATTATTTACCACACTGAGGAATACTCAAGGCATTGTAAAACCTTTGAGAGTTTGTCTGAATTATCAGCTTTTGTCTTAACAATGGCATTTTTCCAGCGATTTTAATTATTTGTTAAATAGCTTATGTGCCCTGCTTTGTGGTTTCCTTGATGGTAGTGAGCGATAGTGGCATATAGCAGCTCATCATTACCGCCCCTGCTGGGTGGGAATTTTGTTGGGTTTTGCCTTCCAGGAGGTGGAGTTTGCTGCAAATGATTGGGAATGTTGCCCAGAAAGCTAAGCAGCTTCAGATATTTTATATAACATTTGCTTTTCAGATTAAAAAAAGAAAAATCTTCCTACTTTGAAATCACCACAGAAACCTGGTCAGCAGTGGCTGATGTTGTTTTACAAGAAGTCTGGGACAGTCTTCTATCAGGATTAAACTGAAAACTAGACCAAGTGTAAAGCCCAGATTTTACACTTCATTGTTAAAATCACAAAAAATCCAACAGCCCGATACCAAAGAAACACTAAGGCAGCTATCCTGACCCTTAGAACAAACAACTACAGAAAACACTGTGGGGAGCAGTGGACACCTACACTTGCTGTGTAGCATGACAGAGCAGACACTTTGAAGGAGGCAGGCTGTGTCTGGGATCTGCTCACCATGCAACAGACCCCAGGATGCTCCATGACAGTGCGTATAGACACACCCCGGCACTCTGAGTATCCCACAGCTTGTGCAGAAATGCTAGTCAGAGGGGCAGATGGGATTTGTATGATGTCTGGATGATGGGAGCACCAGGTTCTGTGTAAGTATTGCAGGCAGAAGAAATACAGGAAAAAATCTGCAGAGTCAGCAAACTATTACTGGATGTCCTTGGGCACATAGGAGTGAAAGAACAGAGTTCTGCTACTTCTGTTCACCATGTTCAGAGCATGTGTTGAGAACACATTTGATCCAGAGGACAATTCAGGGAAGGAAAGAAGAGAAGATGCAGAATTCTGCCTATGTAAAATCTTAGTTGTTAGGAGCGTATGAATAAGGGAGACCTGCTGGGTCATGAAATCCAAGCCCTTTCTTATTGCCAGCAACTCAGTAATACAATGTTTTTAATAAATGGCTTTTCTGCACTTCAGCATGGGAAAAGTGAGATCTTTCACCATTTTCCCACTATAAATTTGTTTGCATCTGGTATTGTTCACTGCCTATTTTTAAATCATTTGAAGAATGGAAGACATTCAATAAACTGACAAAATACAAATGACTAGATATGTTGGTTCACATAGCAGTTACAGAGCTTCAACTTGACCCATGAGTCAGTTTGTCCACAGTTTTCTATAGTACTTAATGTTGTGTATTATAAACCCCTTCAGTGCCTTGAAACTTNAAAACCAAGCTTTTTTTCTTTTTTAGTATTTATTCTTATTGTTTGAGGATATTTTAAGCCTGTAGGAAATAGGAATAAACAGAATATAGTTGCACGTTCTCAACTGTTTGTATTTTTCTTGGCTTGAGAGAGAGCAAAGCATCAGTTTTCTTTGTTCAGTTTCGTGGGTATCAGTGTGGGAGCATGGAGTGAATGAGGGAATTGATAATACTTACCTTTATAGTCAGAGTTTTAAAACAGTCACTAGTTGTTTTGATGACACTACTCATTTGTGAAGGTAAACATTCACAAGGAGGCCTGGCTTCAAAGAAATGTGTTTAGAGCTTTCTGGAGATTTCCATAAGGTATCTCAAACTACAAACTTACAACTAAAGAAAACTGAATCATCAGCCAATTCTCAAAGTCTTTCTGTAAATGGGTTCATTTTTCAAAACTGCCAAGATTACTTTGAAGCTAACTCAACTCATGATATCAAAACTATGTCAGTTTGAACTCTTTCAAACTTTCCCATCTATCTGTAATACTGTATTTCTCTATCACTGTTAGGGTAGCCCAGGTTAGAAATCTTTGTCTCTACATATACAGAATTATTTTATTTGCTGCATCTGCTCATATTAATAAAAGTTTATCTTCTTGGTCTTTTTTTTTCTTTTCTAATGTTTTGCTTACTAATAAATATTGTTTTGTTATGCGGATTTCAGGTACTATATATCACAATGACTTGTGATATTTTGGTTGGAATAAATGAAACATTCACTTGATAGTTATTTATTAGTTTTGACTAGGAGCAGCATATGGGGCTTTTTGCTTTTACAAAATGTGGAACCACAACAATGAATTCCAGGATTTCTGAGGAAAAAGCAAAGTTAGGAAACTGCATTTTTTATGTAGGTCCCATGACAAGCTGGAGGAATCAGAGCCTACTTCAAAGGCTCACCTTACAGTCCTACCATCTGTAATGTGCTGGAAGGAGCTCAGTGACACTGAGTGAAAGAGAAGGTTAATCTGAAAAGAATGTGAATCTGAACTTGTTGATTTTGCCTTTGAAATTAGGCAGGTGCCCTTCAAACAGTGCAGTTTTTATA
>VZTL01077168.1:0-15601 GCA_013400535.1 Scopus umbretta | reverse complement strand
AAAAATGCCAACACAAATAGAAGGCGGCATTTCCTTTTGGTATTACTTAGATATGTTCTTTTCTAGATCACTATTGTGTACAAGTAATCCTCATAGTAGCTCCTAATACTCAGGGGGTAATAAACATGGTGTTTCTCTACAAGTGGGAAAGTAAAGGCTAGGAGAGCTCCCTAGGTATGTATACCAACCATACCAGAGCCACTTTGTCAGGCACTGAGCCCAGACTTTTCAAAAGACCCAAACACAGGACTTACAGATTTGCAGAGCTTCGTAGCTCCCAGTGGGAGGGTTTTGGGCAGATTTTCCCAGATTCCCCATGCAGCTCAGTGTACACTCATGAAGAATGGTCTCGAGGAAAACCTGGGTGAAGCAGAAGTTGGTGATGACTGGCAACTGGAATTTGCCATTACTCGGTCTGTGGGGTTTGCAGTGTGTGCCAGTGCTGGGTGTGGAGGCGCCTTGCGTGCATTGCACAGATAGAGCACATTTGCTTATGAATGGGCATGCTCTGGGACAGTCCTTGTTTGGTTCCACATGTATACACACACTACATCACACTATATCCATAGTGTAAATAGACTTGACAGAGCAGAAGGGTAACCAGGGACAAAAGTGGCAGTACAATAATTAAATCATCTACTACTACAGCCTCTCTGTAGAGAAATCCTTAATGTTTGCAGACTCTGAAGCCAGCAAATAAAGGGCATTCAGAAGTAGAAAACATGGTTAATGACCGTATTACAAATGCTGACTGTGTTTTCCTTACATTCCTGTTTGTTTCCTTTCTCTTTGTTTTCTTGTTATTTCAAGGGTGGTCATCTCATTTCATTTACATTTGATTTCCTATAAATAGCTCTGCTCTGTTTTATGTATTCATGTTTAAAGTCATGTTTCTTTCAAAGGCAAAGGGACTTCAGACATTCTTAGTTTACTTCTGGCAGTGTACTTCAGCCATCTGGTTTGCTCTGGTCCCATGTACGGAGGAGCCAGGCGTTAACTCAGACCACTGAATGACCTGATTGAAGCTTGCATTTTCTGATATTGCTTTCCACATCTATCCTTACCTCAGTCATTTTCTTTCTTGTTAGTGATCAGTCTTTCTTCACTTGTGCTGCACCTTACAAAGATTGCAGCCTGTGCAGCAGCTCTGTGGTTAGACACAGTGGAGCTAGAAGTCCAGTCACTTCTTCTGTGGCATACTTTGAACATCACTTCTCCACCTGTGATTATTAAAGGTTTACCTTATTCAAGCATGGACTTTCCCTATGATTTCTGAGCTTTTAAAGTGTCCCAACTGAGGCAGCTTCAACAGACTGTGTAAAGTTGCACAAGGAACACCATCTTCTTAGCAGCTAAACTGTACTTTGGCACCTGGGAAGCTGCTAAGTGATTGTAAGTGTAGGGTCCAATTTAGCCTTGGCATAGTTGTCATACTTTTTCATTTAAAATCACTTTTGGAAGTGATATTAGGCTTTATTTGGACTGAAAACAAACCAAGGCATTTCCTGCAGAAGCTGAATTAAATGGTGTGGGGCTTCTTCAATCAGCATCATTTTAAAATGCTCATTAGAACCAGTAACCATTGGGGCCAATGGCCAGAAGTTATGGTGTACAGCCATGATTAAATCTGGCTGGTCATACAGGTATGTAAACCATAATTTGAGATTTCAGTTAAGTAGATGTACACCAGCTGAGGATCTAGTCTCCTTCTTTTATAACATTTGCCATAACTGTCACAGCTGAAACAGTAGATAACTCCAAAAGAAGTTTGGAGATTAAAAATATAAGTCAATATGCATGTGTGTGTCTCTCAGATTTACTAAGTCTGTCATTCCAGCAATATGATTTCCTGGTTTGGTCATGTGAGGTAGGAAGATCCCCATAGCTTTAGACAGAACTCCAAGGGAAACAAAGTGTTAAATGTGAAAAAATCCTTTCCCTCTTACTCCTCAAGTTCTAATATAGCAAAAGGGCAGTGAAGAGAAGATTGAAAAATAAGAGCCAATCCTTAAAACAAAGTTGTGATCAGTAGAGCATAAGTAGTGGTTCAGAGTAAATTTTATAGAATTACAGGCAAAAATTCCATTCAGATATGCATCACAGATTAAACAGAAAACAAAAAAGCACACAGTGAGGGCAGAGTTATATTTTCCAAGGGAAAATATATTACCACAGCTTAAAATGACAAAATATCAGAAAGATTTCCACTTCATGGTATATTATTTTATATTAGAAAACTTTAAAAGTGCTTTGGGCTGTGTTCAGAAGGGAAATGCTTGGATTCATTATTTGATACCACCTTATATCCTATGGTAGTAAAACTGGGCTTGCATTGTCCTCTTGGGACTGCTTCAAACAAATGTAGCTTGTGTGAACCCCATGAACTGCTGGGGGACAGGCTTTTACAACAGCGGTTCATACTGACCTTATTTTCTCTGAAGCCCCAACTCATTGACTGAATTGTTTAGTTTCACTCCAGACAGAAAGTAGTTGGTTGCTTTTGTTTCCCTCCACCAGGTTTTGCTCATCAAAATGAGCAAGAGGCCTCATCCCCCTATAACACCATAGTGAACCCAAGTGAAAAGAATAAAACCTAGGCATTTATATGAAAATGTATTATGGAATCTGCTTGGTGAGGCAAAAAGAAAATTAAAACCCTGGTTGATAACTTGGATTGCTTTACTGGTATGACATGTTAGAGCAATAATTATTCCTTTCTGTGAAACCACATGTTCTTAGGAAGATTTTAATTAGAAAGTTTCTCTTTCCCTCTCTTGTACTCATGGTATTGAAAGGAAAAGCCTCAGGGTCCCTTCCATCAACTTAGGTAAAGTGCTTTCTGCTTTACATAAAATATGAATGTCTGACACTGAAGAACAGCACAGTTTTGTGTTGTTTTCTGATTGGCTGATGACGCCATACTGCATCTTGTCTGCATTGTCTTTGTCTTCATTCTAGTAGTAGTGTATTTGAAAGTTATAGTGAGACGTAGTGTGTATAGGAATAGGATGAAAAAAAACTCAAAGTGCCCTTTAATAATGGTCTGGAGTTACGTTTTTGCTGTTCAAGACATATGAGGATTTACAAAGAGACACTTTGGAGACATACACAGCTCAGAAGATTGGCCTAACCTCTATGTCTGATGCAAGCAATTTGTTTCTATAAACATAAACTACTTCTTCCAAAATATGAGTCAAAGAACCTGCCAGTGTTTTGGAGTTACTTAACTATTAGAGGAGGCTTTTGATATGTCTTTGTGGCAATAAAACCTCCTTAGGGAATTAAAGCAAATTTATGGCCTATTACTACAACGTGTTTAGTGTTTTCAGACCTAGCTCTGGGTCTAGGGGAATAACTTTCTCCTTTACAGTTTAATTCATTAAACATAGCTAGATTGTTGTATTCATAGAATTCATGGGATTATAGAAAAGTGTATTGGAAGGGAGTTTCTAGAGGTCATCTAGTCCATTCCCCACTCCAGGACAACATCAAGTTGTACATGGATCTTCTTTAAGTGATGGAGACTCCACAGCATCCCTAAGGAGTCTATTCCATTGTTCAGCTGCCTGTAATCCTGGAAATTTTTTCCTAATGCCTAACCTTAAATTATCTTCCTAAATTAGAAACCATTTGTTTCTAGTCCTGTTCACCATTGTCACAGAGAAGAAATTGTCCACTTTCTCTTTACAACAATGACTTACAGATTCAAAGATCACTGCTGTGTTTTACATCAGTCTTTTCTCTCTAGACTATGCAGGCCCAGCTCTTTCTCCTAGATGCCCAGATTTTTGGTTGCTCTCTCCCTTGGGCCTCATTGACCTACATGTTCCTTGAAGTTAGGTGGCCAAAACCTAGTCTGGATGCAATGTCCTGAGGTCTTACAAGTGTTGAGTAAAGGAAAAAAATATAATTATTCTTAAGTTTTTGTTTTCATCTTCTGACCAAATGTAACATATAGAGTCTTACCTACAAAGCTGTAGTACTAAGTCAATTATTCTTAACTTTCAATTTAAGTAACAGACTACTGCAGGGTCATTGTATAATATAAAAGTCACTTTGCTTGAATTGCATCCTGTATTTTGAGACTACTTCAAAATGGTCAAGATCCCCTGGAACACTAGTCCTTACCTGCAGCGAGTGTGGAACCTTTCCCAGTAATGGGCAATGTGCAATTTAATAGCACCACAATCTCTTGTAGTTCATCTGCAATGAAGAGTATTAGGTCAAGAGGGACCTCTGTGGAATCCACTTGATGCAGACTTTGACCATGAACCATTGATACTTATTCTCTTCAGTGTGGCTTTCTAACCAGTTTTGCACTCACTCTCTAGTAGGTTTCCCCTAGTCCACATTTTCTTCTATTATTAGAATGTTATACAAGACAGCATCAGAAGACTTACCAGGCTCATGATATATGACTTCTACTGCTTCTTCCATGTCCGCAAGGTCTATTATCCTGTGGGGGAAGGAAATTATATTAGTGTGACACAATTTGTTCTTGACAAATCCATACTGGCCTTAACTCATCTCCTCGTTATCTTCTAGATGCTTACAAATAATTTCCTTGATTATTTGTTCCAGCATTTAAAGTAATACAATTAGAAGATTTGTCAATTAAACATCTTCTTTCTGCATCTTGTGGCACATTCATTACCTGAAACTGCACTAAGATGTGAATTTTGTCAATTTGCCCTTGTCCTAATGATGGTAGAAATAAAGCTGCAGATCTGTTTGCTCCTTGCCTGGAAAGACTGTGGTCTGGGATGAAGTCCATGGTCTGATTCCAACCTCTTTTACTGGATGCATCTCTCTTTTTCTTTCTTTTTTTTTGTTTTAATAGGGAAATTTAATCAGGGAAACTGAAACTCCACAGGCTTAATTTTCTCTTTCAGGTCCAGCTGCAGCAGCCAGGTTTTGTCCTGTGGGGCAGGGGGTGCAAGTTTCCCTTCACCTGACTGGTGGGACTGAGAGGACTTGCTCTGCTGTCCTCTCCTGGCAGAACTGGCACTGCTGCACACTCCCACTGGGAAAGTGCTGATGCTCTATGTGTGATAACCAGCAGAGAGAAAAAAACTGTTGCTGCTGGTGGTGGACCTGACAACATGGTTCCAGGAACAGGGCTACTGGAATCATAGAATAGAATCATAGAATTGTTAAGGTTGGAAAAGACCTCTGAGATCATCTAGTCCAACCATCAACCCCTCCCCCGCCCCAATGCCCGGAGGGGTCAGGAGGAATCAGAAGGGGAGGGAGAAGTAAGGGTATATAAAGCCCTAAATCATTTCACTTTCTTTGCAACCCAGCTAGGAGTAAAACATATGAGATTTCATCTGGCAGGGTCATTCTTTCCTAACCCTGCTTTGCTTTAATCATTTTACAAGATATATACAAGCAGTAAGGCTTGTAAGGCCCTTTGTTGTTTATTTCTTTGCATCCAAAAATCATCCCTGGTTAATATTTATTCCATGAGGTGGCAGACAGAATAAAGTGGCCTCCCACTCCCCACTCTGCCCTCAGCCTCCACTTGGAAGGAGGCAGGTGTGGTACATCTCTTGATGAAGAACTTTCCTCCAGCCTCCAGCTAACTTCAAAATCCACTTGCTTTGGTCTAAGAAGTTAATACCAAAAATACAGTGCAACACTTGCCAATAAATATCCACTAACTGGTCTTAATCAAGTACAGAAATGTTCTACCTTTCTCTGCAAAAAGAAAAAAAGAAAAAAAGGAGCACCAGAGAAATTATATAATATACATCTTCATTGGTTTTCAGGGACTTTTGGGTGCTGCCCTACATACAAACTTCTAAATTGAATACACTAGTATGCCTCCCAGCATCAGTTTCAAGGAGATGAGCATCAAGCCAATTACATATAATCCATTTTGATAGGGCATATTAGGCTTTTTAAACACAAATACTCAGAGAAGAGTAAACGCAAATAAAAAGACAATCCATGTGGTCTACTCCACAGACAGGCAAAGTGAATGAAGATTTCTCTTCACCGCCTCTCCTTACACTCCCCAAACCTTCCCCCCCCAAATAGATTGTGCAAGGTTTAAGATGTGTGCCTAGACAAAGGGAGAGTAAGGAGCATCCTACACTGCCCTGTGTCTGACGCTTTCTATTATTTAGCAGAAATCATTAACCATTCCTTTGTTAGACCATGCCGCCTGTGAAAGCAAGCTCAAGCAAATTTGCTGCTGTATCCAGTATGCTTTACACAAGGGAACTACAGCTGTTTGTGCAGATGCCATTGTACAAGCACTGAATTGCTACTATTAAATCTTTAGCCAGCTGTCAAAATAAGAAGAAACTGCATCCATTTAATTTTTTTTATTTGTCTGTTTAATTTAAATAATTCCTGTGCTTTTTTTTGCTACTATGAAAATTTATCTTCCTATTCCTCCACTTCCCCTAATTTTTTTCCTCCAAGGCTTTGCAGATGACATGAAGTAGAGCTACTTCCATGCTGAGGTATCTGAGGTGTGCCATGAACAGACTGTGAGCAAACAAGAATCTTGGAGATGTATCAAATACTCTGCTGTTAGTTTTGCAAAAATTACCTTCCAGTACAGGAAATCAAGTATCTTTTCTTTAAGTTAATGTTGAGCTGCAGATTTGTATCTTCTAAAGAAAGCTAATGAGCTTCCTGGTTTTCTCTGGGAAAAAAAAAATAAATATGCCAGACAGTGTTTAGGGCATAGATGGATTGCAATGAAAGTTCTGGATGAATATCAGAATGGGAAAGAATAAACAGACTAATACAATAGGTGGCCGACTTGACATGTTTGCTGTTGTGTGTGGTTTGTTTCTCCATCCGTGTTTAAGTGGGACACAGCAGCACTTCTCTGGTTCACATCTTGTGGGTGTGTTGGGCATTTGAAGGAATGGAGTAACATCTGGATCAGTCTTTGATATGCACTGATTTCATTAGCTTGCTGTTTGGAAAGGACTTTACAGATAGCCCCATGCAGTTTGTAAGAGGTGTTTCATGGCATAAGTGGGCTTTTTTGGCTTGGGGCTTGGCGCATGAGCTGCAAGGAATCATTCCCTAGAGAAAAATATTGCCTCTTAATTTGAAAGGGAGCTGCTGTGCGCAGATCACTATTTGAAAGTATTTGCTCTGTCATGTTTTAAATACTCGTGGCAGGCACATCACGTGTGAGGAGATAACTGGATCACTATCATCTAGAGCTCTACTTGTCCAGTTAAACAGGACCTAACTCTACCTGACAGCTAAGCTGGTATCTCTGCATTGAAGAATTGTAGTCAGGACTACAGGTGGGATTTACGCCACTCTTTTCCACTGTACTCTGCTGTCTGAAATATGTTTGCATCCAGCCCGGGTGAACTGGTATGCCATTGCTCAAGAGCAAACAAAAAGGTGAGACAAATCCTTTCATGGCATTGTTGACACTATGGTCCAGGTGCCATCTGGACCTCTTCAGGGAGACAAAAGCCTACTGACTGCCAAAAGCTGTGAAGCTGCAGTAGGAAAAGACCAGCCTTAACTTGTGTAGTCTTTTACTAGCTGCTTTAGTCATTGGCCTCTCTGGTGCAGGAGAAGATCTCTCTCCTTGAACCCTCCACTCACTCAGAGTAGTGTAGTTCTCACTGGATATGAATCATCAAATATATGAGCTCAAACTTCCCTTGAGCAGCTAATGAGCTCACCTGCATGCTTGCAGGAAGCCAGTGTTCCCTGGGTTAAAATGCATGGCAAAAAAATTAAATTGTGTTTAAATTGGAGTTAATGTTAGTAGGATTTTTTTTGCCAAGCTCATAATTTTCTTTTTTTACATGCAAATCTCACTCCTCGGTTCACGAAAAGCAGTTGTTTCTTTAACCTTCTTTTTAAGTAGGTATTTTCTCTCATTTCCTGTATATCTGACATACCTGACCACAGTTCCTTGTTATTACTAATGTAACACTCATAATAATAGTAATAAACTTATTCTTCATTTACACAGCATCACTAGCCAAGCCTCCCAACCAGTCAGGGAAGGAATTAGGTCTTTTCATTAGGAGACTAACAAACTGAACGCGTGACAGGACACAGTGTAATAACTAGAATATCACCAGCCTGGGAAGGGAATAGGTAAGCAATGTATGGTGATTAGTCCTGGAGAGCTCATCCAGGAGGATTTTTTTGGAACTTCTGCACAGGAAAAGAGAGGGACCATTGAGAAACACAGTGTCTGACACAGAGCAGTGGTGTGTGTGTCTCTTCAAGGAGTAGCTAAATGACCAGCACTCCTGAATTTCAGTGAAAGCTAGGTACCTAACTTCTCTTTGAATTGCTTTCAGGCTGCCTGCTTGGGGGGATTGAGGGACACAGCCACTGCTCTGGCAGGTAAGTTCAAGAGCAAGTGAAAGAGTTATATTTATTTGTTTGGATTTTTATCATAGAATCATAGAATTGTTAAGGTTGGAAAAGACCTCTGAGATCATCTAGTCCAACCATCAACACCCCCCCCCCCCAAAAAAAAACACCAACAAAAAAAAACCAGAAAGAATCAGACTGTTGGCCTACTCCCCTCAAAAGCTGTGATGTTTCTGTCTGGCTAAGGCAGACCTTGCTTGTCCCAGCCCGAGTGTCTCAGCAGCTGACGGGTGCCTACACAGGGACCAGCATACAGCTGGGGGGATCCCTTCTAGCTGTTTCCCTGTGATCCATCATGACCACGATGATCATCACAGCCCAACTTTTTCTGTTGTTCTGCTAAGCTTATGCCTCATTTCATCTTCCCAGGAGCTTGTCATTTAGCGTCATGTTCACACCTGCACCTGTAATCTAGGTGGTTACTTTACCAGTGTTATACATTACTGCACAGATGACAAAATTCTGGAGTTCTCTATGATGTCCTGACCCATGTAAGGGCTGATCGCACAACACACATTTTNCCAGCTTCTCCAGGAGAATGCTGTGGGAGACAGTGTCAAAGGCCTTACTAAAGTCGAGGTAGATCACATCCACAGCCTTTCCCTCGTGCACTAGGCGGGTCACCTGGTCATAGAAGGAGATCAGGTTGGTCAAGCAGGATCTGCCTTTCATGAACCCATGCTGACTGGGCCTGATCCCCTGGTTGTTGTGAATGTGCTTGTTGAGTGTACCCAAGATGAACCGTTCCATAACCTTCCCCAGCACCGAGGTTAGACTGACAGGCCTGTAGTTCCCCGGATCCTCCTTCTTGCCCTTCTTGTAGATGGGCGTCACGTTGGCCAGCCTCCAGTCATCTGGGACCTCCCCTGTCAACCAGGACCGCTGGTAAATGATGGAGAGTGGCTTGGAAAGCTCCTCAGCCAGCTCCCTCAGCACTCTCGGGTGGATGCCACGTGTCCCAGGTAGGTTCAATGTCCAGACATGATAGTGCAGAAGGTTGACTCAGTGAATATGAATGTTTCTCTCTGATTTCACTCCCCTACTCTGGTCAGGATGACCTCTTTATTTGTTTTTGCATTATACCTTGTGTAGTCTTTGGTTGTTCAGCGATTACGTTACAGACATATCACAGCCAAGCCTTTGTTGCCGTCATTAAAAAAAATTCCCATGCTGTTCTCTGCAATTCTTTAAGGCTGTTTGTAAATTAAAGTAAATAGAGAATGTGACAGGCTGATTGCTCAGCAGTGTTAGCAGCAGGGAGCAGAGTGGAGGCTTCCTCTGCACCATCCGTGCCTGCTCTTTACAAAGACGTTTGCCCAGGGTGTTGATAGCAGGAGCCAGTGCACTTCCAGATTTCTCCAGGGCCTGCATCTCCTCCCACTTTGCTGTTTGCAAATCCCACCAGTGCTCCTTTATGCCCTTTGGGTGCATGTAAGCATGGACAGGGGCTATGAGGACAATTAAGAATGGCACTGTAAATGAGTTTTTGGAGGAGACATGCAAAGGTCAAAGCTCTGCAGAGGCCAGCTCCTTTCATGTTCACAACTCCTTCCTGCAGTTCTATGAAGATTACCTTTGAATCTTTTTTTCATGCTGCACCAAAGGTTGGGGACAACTTCCTTCTGCTCTGCAATCTTTTCCAACACCCCGAGAAACAGCTGCAGCAGTTTTGTCTTTCTTCCTCAAAGTCACCCCTTAGTGCTCCATTGTTCTCTTGTCTTCCTGCACCCGGCTCTTTTCTAGAATTGCTAGCTCCCAGTTTTGGTCCCTGTCAGCATAGTACCTACCTGTGCTTTTTGTCTAGCTAGAGACAAACTTATGATTCAATCAAAACTCAGCAGGAGTTTTGCTGAATTATTGTAAACTCACTGGGGCAAAAGCTGTGCCTTCCTATTCAACAGTGAGATATCACGCATATTGATTGTGGCTGAGAGAAAATAAAAATGAATACATTCATATTGATTACATGTGTTCTTACTCCCTATTAGACTCACTGCATGGCCCCAGTAGATTTATCGTTTCCCTTTATGACTATTAGCAATAAATCCTTTTTTTTTTTTTCCTTCTCTTTTTCTCTTCCTTTTCCTGTAAATGTTCTGCAGACTGAATTTGAATAGAGTGGATTATAAAATAACTTGTGGGAAAGTTTGATGAGCTGCCTTTAATTTCCCACTCACTTTGAAAAATCTCTCCTTGACACATGTGTGAAACCCAAACATTCCTCCCACATGCAGTTCAGATGCTCTGGGCCCACCAGACACAAGTTTTGTGCACCAATGCACTTTTTCTAATGAGCATGCAATTTCTTCTCCAATATAATTATAACAGATATTACGACTAGAGACCTGACATGCAGAGCTACGCTACTCTTCCAACCTAGCAAACCATGGATAGCTGCATAATTCCCAGTACATATTGCAAATTTCAGAATTTTAAGCAATATGACCTTGTTTTTTTATTTTCTTTTCCGAGGCTCTGTTCCATATCACAAACCTGCTGCAGTGAATGACATTGTGAAGCTTAGGTACACTGTGCAGACTTAATTTCCAGCCCTTTGGAGAGCAAGACTTTGGTTCATGAGCAGGAATTGAACAATCCAAGTGCATTATGCCTGTATTGCAATATTAAATTGATGGTATAGAGCTCTAAGCCCTAGGCAAGGCTGACATTTCTGTCTGTCAGCCACATGCAGCAGATTTGAACTGAATTGGCAAACTGGAGGGAGGCAGAAAAGGGTGAAAAGGGTGCCCTTCCAAAGCAGAAAGGAGGCGGATGGAGTGGCACCAAAGGCACAGTTTATGGGTAAGCAACGTCTCTGGAGAAACACAGAAATACTGAAGGGTGTGAATATTGTTAGAGGTACAGTTAAGTGAAAAAGAACATAATGGAGAGGAATGGACAAGGCAAAGAGAAAGTTCATGCCCAATGTCATGCAAAAGATATCCTGCTGTTGACATCTGCTAGGCTCAGGAGGAGTCTCCCTCAGAAAGATGGTGAAATCCCCTCACTCAACACATTTAAAAACAGACTAAACAAACCCCAGTGATCCAGACTCTTGTCCCCTTACTCACATGGGGCCGTAACTCACTCCAGCAGTTGTCCTTCTGAAGCCTGGGAACACTTGCAGAATGAGAACGTCTGAGCTGAATGCAAGACAGAAATCTGGTCCTGGGTACTGCACGTAGTGATCCTGCACTGTAGCAGATGTGGATTAGATGAATTATCAGCTCTTTTCATCACCAGAGCACTGACTGGGCACATTGCCTTGGTATATACCTTCTTGCATAGGTATGAACTCTAGGGAAAAGACTTAAAGCAAAGCATATATTATTAAAGGGCTTTGCAGGATCAGGTCCTGGAGGGCTGCATACAGCAAAATATAGGAACACTCTGTCTCACTTCCATTCAACCTCAGCAGAGCTCTGATAAATGTACAAACTAACTCTCCTTCTTACACAGTTCTGAGTGATGACAGTATCTTTATGATCTTCAAGAGGAAGTAACCATTTGCTGATAAACATCTCCTCTCCAAATGTACTTAGTAAAAAGACACATTCTTTTGTATACATTTAATTACAGGAGAACAGATTTTGTCCAAATAATTAGGTAATTTAAACCGCGAGGTCTTTCCCAAAGAACTATATTTAACCTTCATTTGAATTTAATTTACACATCACAGTGCCCCTTAAGCAGTTCTGTAAGCCAAAACACTGATCAAATATTTTTTAAATGTCAACTGTTGCTTAATTGTGGATAACACCGAATTTGTTTTTAGAGATAACTGCTTTTGATCTGCTGCTATTTTTCGTCTTTCCCATTGTCATGTTCCCCTTCATCAGAGGTTTCCTTCAACTGTTTAATCCACTCAACACCAGAGTTTCTAGACAGCTGAAGAATTCAAAGAAGATATGTGGGGGAACCCTTCAAAAGTTTCACAGAGTATTAAACAGGATACAGATTAATGTCTTGCCACTTTGGACCCCAACAGTTTCAAGGAAAAAATAAAGCATTTTTTAAATTCAAGTATTATTAAAGGATTATAAATTTTTTGCATGAATTAAAGGGACTGCTGTAAAGGATAATCTTAAAGCACTAATGTAAAACTGCATAGCTTTCTTGGGTTTAATGCACCATGCACCTATTCTGATTTACACAGCTCAGGATCTGGCTCTGTATATCTAAATGTATCTTACACTGCAGGGACATAGATCATTTTTCTCCTGACTTGCTCTTTCCTATTGTCTTGGATCTGTAAATTATATATATTAGGTTCACAAGCAGTGCAGTAAAAGTAAACAGCAAGAGATGGGGTCTCACAGTTTGAATGAATTATAACACAAACACAGTAGGTCTGACCTACATTAAACCAGTTCAGTAGAACAAGCTTTGCATGAAGTGGCTTGTATTTCAAGGTTGTCTCTAAGGTTGATTCTTAGTAAAAAAAAAACACCAAAACATAGAAATTATTCCAGACGATCACCAGAACATTATCAGTCTCTTTGGAACAAATGAAAGCTAAAGTATGCTCCACAGCTCAGCCATAAAAACAATAGAGCAGGAAGACTTTCTTGTAACAGCATCTCCCACTGGGTGATAGCAGTTGAAAGTACTTACGATGATTATGATTAATTTCATTAGTGCTTGATTCACTTTAATACTTTTCTCCCTCTATCTCTGAATGCAGATAATTTTTCCCTGCAAGTAAATCCAGGGTGACAGTTTAATAGGCTCAGACATGCTTAGATCCAAAATGAGACTGTAATATTAATATACTATTGACCAGTTATGGATTAAGCAAACTGAGGGCACACTTAAGTAAATGACTTCAGAGGGACAAGTTAATGCACTAAGTGGTTCACAGGCAATGATTAAAAATATTCTTCATTTACTTGGAAATTAATAGGTTTCTTTAATTAATCTAATAAAGCCAGCCTGTGGTATGTTACAAATTTGGTGCATGCTTTAAAGGAAGATGCCGAGTTGCTGAATCTGGAAAGCCCTGTGTTGCTCATCAGAGGAAGGAAACAGTTGTATATTAAACAACTAAACAACTAAAAAAAGGGCTGTCTTCTCTTCCACAAGTACAGTTACATTTGTCCATTGCATGAAGGGCATTCTGAACCTAGAAGTTAAAAAATCAACAGCATCAACAATCCTATATATGAATTTAGGATTCATTCAAGTACCTGTGGAGATTGTTAGTGTATTTCACAACTGCATCTAGTCAAATGAACAGGTTTTTTCCTCCATCAGCCTGGCATGTTTCAAATCCAATTGATCAACCAATTAAAAAAAATTAGCTGCAACAAAATTTTTGCAACAACAGCAGCCTATATGCCAAGAAGTGTTAAAGCCTTGCAAAATGAAAAGAGACAGTGGGATGATGAAATCAGCTAAAAACTTTGCATGAGTTTGATTTGCCTGGAAGATGCTCAGAGAATATGGCTATCTAAAATATATTAATAGACCACCACCAACAACTTTATACTGGAGAGATTAATTGAAATGATAGTGCCTCGTTAACAGTCTTACTGTGGTTTCTATTGCAAAGGCACTGAAAGGCTCCATCTGCTGAACGTTGTACAGGCATCAGAATGGGATCATCCTGGACCCTAGAGCTGTATAAACTCAGAAAATAGCTCTGTATGTGCTCGTACCTGGACAGTTATCAGGGAGTCATGCAGAACTCACTAAATGCTCAGAGAAGCTCTAAGTTTGCAGTAGATGATGGGGTGGCCAAAGTTGATGGTCTTTCCCTGAACTCTGTTCACCTCATAGAGCCCAGCTGCAGTTCCTCCAGTGGAAAGTTGCACTATTTCCAGAGTAAGGGTAGGTCTATCCAATTTGACTTCATCAAATCCCACTCTGGTCATTACCTCATCTTTAGCAAATCAAAACAGAAGCCTTCGTTATCTTTTGACCCCTTTTCCCAGCATCCTATCATGTGATCATTCCCACTTTAATGATGTCTAATCTGAGAGGGCTGCCATTGTACAATTCTGAAAATCAGAAGCTCTTTGATTTAACCACTTCAAGTCTCAAAGAAATGATGAAACAGGGACGAAAGGTTCCACCTTCTCCACGTCCCCCTTTTTTTCCCCCTTGCCCTAATTACCACAAGATAGGATCCTTTCTCCCTGTTTTCCCCAGCAGTTTTCACATGCTTGTAGCCAAGCAGGAGCTGCTTCTCTGGCATGTCTTACCTGTTCCTCAGAGAAATGCATGAACTAGGGAAAACAGCTATCTTCTCCTCACTCGCTGGGAGAAAGTCATTATTAAAAATGTCAGACCAGCACATTTCTACTTCCCTGGCAGAAGCTGCCATGTACTCAGTGACCTGGCAGCCATGAAGAGTGTCTGACAAAGCGATGCACCAGTGTGTACAGTACACAGTAGCTGTAGGAGGGAAAGAAGAGGAGGAGCAAAGGACGCTTGACTTAGGGCTCCACGTTAATAGTTCTTGCAGAACCAAGCTCTAGCTATTGTTTACATTCAGACCTCTTGCCCCAGGAACATTCACATTGGAAAGCTTTCAAAGTTTTCCTTCCAAGTTAGTTTGGGAAAAAAAAAAAAATAATGCTACAAGAGTTAAGAAAAACTTTTTGGACTCATTCCATTTACCATGTATGTGGATACGTGTGTGTATGTCTGCGTGGCAGGTGGGGAAGGAGGAGAGGGAAGTATTTTCAACTTGCAGACAGATTCTCCAGTGGGTGGAAAAGGTGTTTAAAATCCATGGAGCCAGGTTGGGTTACCCCTGTTGGAGATCTGGCACAGGCAGCTGTAATGTTGTCCAGAGCTGTGGTTTGGAGAAAACTCAATGTAGCTGTATAGAAGGAAAAGCTGAAAGAGAGGTTTGGTAGCCAGACCTGTTTCTTTCATGTGTGAAGGACAGCTGTGCAGCTGCAAGGAGCAATGCCTGCAAACTCATAGGATATGTGCATTTTCTCTCTCTTTTGTGGGTCAGATCACAACATTTAACTTCTCTGAATGTTTGTGGTGAGTTTAATCTGAGGTGTGTCTGTTTCTTTGCATTTGCAGCTGAAGGTGGCAAATAAAATGGCTAAGTATTGCTGTAGGCAGTTTTGTCACCATGCCTGCATTGAGGCAGTCTGTGAGAGGTCTTGAAAAGCCACTCTTCTGAAGTTGACCACAGGTAGACAGGGCTTGCTGCAGGCAGGCTTTGCAAATGTGCCTTCCTTTTTGGAAAAAGAAAAAG
>VZTL01077166.1:0-12600 GCA_013400535.1 Scopus umbretta | reverse complement strand
TGGGTTTGTGTTTGGTTTTTTTTGCAATTCCCAGAAGATAAAATGCTGTCTGGAAGTAGCATGAGTCTGGCTCTGCATGTAGTTGTAATCGCGTGGCTCCAAATGAGATTGCTGCTGATTTCTGTCCGCGCGAATAAGTGCGGGTCAAGGCTGGTTTGCCTAATGGCTTCCTCTGCAAATGCAGCCTGGCGAGTGGACATCCAGGATGAACTTTGTGCCCTTCAAGAGACTTGGGGAACAACTCTGAGCTCTGAGTTGAGGTGTCGGTGGAAAGGAGAAGGTGGGAGGCTTGGTTTGGGTGGTGGGCCAAGAGCTGTTCGCACTAATTGTATGAAAATATGCCTTCTTCATTAGAGTCAGTGTCCGAGTATCCTAACAAATGTGGGAGCATGCCTGTTAACAAGAAATCATCTTCTGGTGGTTGCTTTTGTTGCTGTACTCTTTTTTTCTACTTTTCTACACAGGACCTTGACTTAAAGGTATTTGCTTTTTCATCTGGATCTCTTGCTGTTCACCAATGCTTTGTCATCCTGCCTTCCATGTGCTGCTTTTCCCAAGAAGACCCATATACCCTGGTAAAGTTAAACTGATGGGATTTCCCCCAGACTGTAGTCTCTTTTACTCCTGTTAGTTTGTTTGGAAAGTTGAGGAGGTGGAGTAATAAAAAATAATCATTGGTGTCAAAACTATTATGAATTATTAAAAGGAACACAGCAACGGGAGCTACAGATAATTTCTCATTCTGAAAACGAGCACGTCTTATGTTATTGCTGCAGTAATTACCTAAAAATACCTAATACTTAATTACTTCCAAGGTGTCAGTCTTCATAATAGTTTATTAGAAAATTCTAATGGATGGAGCAGCTGCTTCTACAAGCAAATCTATTTGTGGCTGAACCTGACATTCTGCTCTAAATATTATTCCACCTTGATCAACATTATTTCTCCATGTATATCTTGTTACAGCTGCAACAGATTGGGAAGGGAGGGTTTATCCAGCTGCAGTGGGAATTGCTCTGCTCACTCATGACTTCCAACTTCATACTGCTAGAGCAAGTAGAAATGTTTGCAACCACTTTATAATGAGGATGAAGTTGGGATGGTTGGTTCATGACCCTGGTTTTGGCTTCCTGGTATTTTGGCCATACAAATGCCTGGTTGAGAATTCAGAGGCTCCTCTTTTGGCAATTAGCTGTATGAGACTGTTGGTGGGAGGGGACAATATTCACCTATTTCTGACACAAAGTGAGCCTTAGGGAAAGGGGTATGGACAGGGCTGCTCTGTGTCATGGTGTCACTGGTGGCAGGGCTGTTTCCTAGGGTCCTGGGCAGGAGGATGCAAGTTAGAAGTACATCATGTCTTCTATGTAGAAATGCAGAGTCCTTGTTTGTGCATTAGTATTGGTGTTGATTGCCAAAAGCATACTTGCATTTTGAACAGACAGCTTCAGTCTGGAACGCTCATGACTTTAGCCTATGTGCAGCTCAGTGGAAATAACGAGTAAAGTAGGACAGAGTATCGTGCAAAAGTCTAAAATAAAACTCTTGTTTTTGTACAAAAAAAGCCCCAAATTAATACATACACTGACAGAAGCAACCTGAAAGCAATAGTCTCTAATTCAAGCTCTGCCTTAACTTGGTTAATATTGAATTCTATAAATCTGTGACTTCAAACCCCATTGTGTTTCTGCATTGCTGTTTTCTGTGCTTTTCTGTCTTTTTTGAAAAATTTTCTGGATTGGGTATTAAGAACTCCAGGAGTGTCCCTTCCTTTCAGCAGCAGGAGTTTCATACTTTTGAAGCACAAGGGTTTGAGTTTTATCCTCCTACTTCTGCAATTTCTTTGGATGCCAAGACCATGTTACAATTTACTTCTTTAGACCTTGCACTGTCCTACTTAGTGTCACATCAGCGACTGAGCCACTTAATGTGTCCTTTATCCTCTTCTGAGCTGTCCTTCAAACATCCCTACACCTTGGGCATGCTAAGATCGGATCTGGGTTTTGCTGCACTGCCTGCCTTTCTCCCCACGTCTGAATTTGGGACAGCAACAGTCTTAGCGCCGCCAGAGAGGTCTGCTTTGCCGATGGTGCAAAACAGAGTAATAAATTAAAAGCAACCTAATGAGGATGCCTGCTCTTATTTCTGGTAGCTTTCCATTAATTCTGAGAGTAAATAGCAGGTGTCTTGAGACATACGGTTTGTATTTTGAAAACCTGTATTTTTCATTTAACACTATGGATGATTATCTGTATAGTCTTACTAAATCGTCAGAGCTGCTACACTGCATTATGCATGTGTTGCATTGTAGTTAGCAGATACTAATTTAACCAAGTGTTCTTCTAAAAAATGCATTGCAACTCTCGTTATAACAGGTGCCTTGCAAGAACAAAATCTGAGTGGTGTCAGCAAACTGAGCTGACTTCGCAGGCTTTTCTGTAGCCCTTGTATTTGTAGAATATAACTAAACCAGCACAATAGTATCTCATTGGAGGGAAGCTGGGGTTTTTTTGTTAAATATGTATATAAAGTTCAAACTGGGTCACCCTGAGAAAGAAGCTGATACCAAATGGTGGTAAACAGCTTTAATTCAGCAACAGTGGGTGAGCATTAGTAGTCCCCCTGACTTTCATGAGATGAGTTGTATCAGTCATACATGCAAATGCTCAGGGTATGGATATATGCATAAAAAGTGAGCTCTCAGGTGTTAATTTCCATCTTTTTAAGAGAAATCATGTGTTTTGTGGATTACCTGTGATACCTGTTAAGAAGGTATCACAGGAGACAAAGCTTATATGTGACCGTAAAGTGAACACAACCCACCACAAACTGGTATCAGACCATGCGCTTGGCTATGTTAAAAATAAATTTGTTTTTTTGATTAATTCTGTCATGAGGGACCCAGACCTTTGGGCTTTCATCCTGACTGAAAACTATAACTAGCAACTAGCAAGCATTCATGGGAACAGCTGCTTACTAATAAGCAATCCTTCCAGCTCCTTGATGAGAGGAGCAAGGATACGGAGCAGGGAGGTTGGTGGCAGCTATTCCAGCCCCTCGAGCCATGTCCCACAGCTTTGCCTCGGGGGATGCCCCTGGGACCGAGGACCCCTTGGGATCCCACCACGACCGCCACCTCAGCAAGACCTCATGGGCGAGGGGTCACTCGCTTGTCCGCTTGCCAAAAATGAGGTCTCGATTGCCAGTTCCGTATCGATGGTTGCTAATACTTATTTTCTGGCAGTTTCCTCCGTAAGCTTCATCGTGGCTCTGACACCGGCAATCCCCTCGGCGACCGTCAGGCAACTAATGCGGCTGCGCTCTCAGTGCTGCCTGCACCACCCTGCTTCCCTTCGCCTGTTTTACTTGCTTGTGTTTCCACTTAGATGCTGAATTCTTAGTCCTTTAATTTTTATGAATACCTGTTGCTATGGTACAAATGAAATAAGAATAGTCATCAACGCTGATGTCCATGAAAGTAGTAACCTGAAGGCAGGGGTGCAGCTGAAGTTCTCTCTGGCTATTGACCACTAAGTTGTTGGACTTTTTTCTCCTTTGAATGGGTTTGGCTGAATTAGGCTTTAAGATTGGTGTCAGAATGACATTTTGGGACCTTCTCAGGGATTTTTCAGCAGTTCAGATGTTATAGACTGTGACTGCTCTTCAGAGCAATCCAGGCAGGGGAGAAATATCTTGCCAGAAAACGCTCGCTCTTAGTCTGTAAAAAAATTATTAAAATTGGAGATATACCTTTTAAAAATTGTTCTTGTTCTAAAGGATAAATCTTTAACTGAATTACCTCCTAGCATCCTGCATGGAAAAGGTTTGACTTTGGGTTTTGTTGTGGCTTTTTTTTTTTAATTTGGAANCTCATAATTTTTCATTTATTAGTTTCTCTTTCACATAAACACAGCTGTGTATTCTGATCTACGCTGTTGAGATCTGATGCGGTGCAGCGTACGGGGAACCCAAGTGATTTATTGTGGAAAGCCAGGGAGTAGATTGAGGGGACTGCAGAACAATCTCAGAATAAATACTGGTTTTGATTTAAATTCATCTTTGCAAAGTTTTTAATCCCAAACTTTCCACCAGTTCCTCATATTGGTCCACCTTCAATAGATGTTGGATAGAGGGATAGATGAGACATCTACTCATCAGCCTAGATGAGGTACGCTGCAGCTCGGGAATAGCTAGCGGTTTCTGCTGCATTTGCCCCCAAATATCTATGATATGCAAATTCATTTGCAGTGCCGATATATTGATGAGGATCATATGATGCTGGTAACAGTCCAGCTGCTGCTCTTCTCTGGCTGGCAGCAACGTACCTCTTAATTTGAGGTTTTCTGAGACTGGGGCTTTGTAATCAAGAAGCTTATAATTTTGAAGGCACAATGAGAAACAAATAATTGTTTTATTTAAAATGTGATACTGAGTCTGCCACTTGATGTGTGGCAGCTTGTTTTGGAGTGGTGATTCTTGTAAAATTGTTTAAAAAACAAACCAAACCAAACAAACAACAAAGCAAGGCTCTCCGTCGTCTCCAGTGGTTTCCTTGCTGTAACGCATGTCTGGAAATCAGTATGTATTTTATTTAAAATTTCACACTAGGCTACCTTCTTCAGGTACAATAGCTGATTTGCAAGCGGCTACTGCACAGCTGAGTAGGAAGGGCTTTTGGACTTAAAGCCAAAACCTGTCTGAAGTTACTGAATAACTTTTCTTCCACTCAGGTGCACCGCGGTTTGACCCCCTGCGAATGGCGGTGCCTGTGCTATCGGGGATGTGCTGCGCAGAATAAAAATATCTGCTGTAGGTGTGCGGGAAATGAGTTCAGCCTTATCCCCTTGGGTTTTTTACCTATCCCCCTACAGAGGAGCTGTGCTCATTTCTCATCTCGCCCATGATTCCACCTACTGGCTTGACTCCTCTGTTTCCACTCGGGTCTGAAACATGGTAAGACACACAGACTCATTGAATAGATTGCACTACGACTTGACCCCTCCTCTTCCTGCCAAGGGAATATTTTTCCCATTGCTGGTAAATGCACTTTTATTCCTGGGTCTTGCTTGCCACGTGAGCCCCATCCTTTCTCTGGCCGCTGCGAGGCGGGGAGCAGGGGCGATGGCCTTCCAGGAGGCGCTTAGCCGACCTGCTCCCTGCTGTCCTCGCTCTGTGCACTGCTCGGTGAAGGAAGGTCTCTGGGCAGAGATGAAACAGTTTCATAAAAGAGCTGATAGAATTGGGAAGAGGACTTGTGTCCTGATAAGATTGTCTTTTTATTTTTAATCTCTGTTGGTTGGTTTAATGAAATCCAATGCTTATCTACAAGCCTTCTCTTGTTTGCATCCTCTGGCTCTCATGGCCAAATGCTGCAGTGACAGTATTTTTTTAATGCTATGGAAAATCATTAGAGTATGATATATTTATTACCTGGCTGTTGTGAAAGCTGTCTCGCTTGTGAGCCCCTTTTTCCAGCAAACTGTCCACACTCAGCGCTTGGCTAAATGGGGTGTTCCAGCCCTGTGCTCTTTTGAGATCGTGCAGCGACGCTGAGGGAAGGATTGTATCTCCAGTCAGTAGAGTGCTACACGCAGTACTTGCCTGTATCCTCTGGGGTTTGGCCTTTGGGGTGCAGGGGCTGACGTTCTGCAGAGCAAGAGGAGAGTTTGTGGGTGCTGCTGGGCGGCAGCTGCTCAGATGTGCAGCCGTGGAGGGCCCCCGGGCTGAGGTGGTTCCCCATGCAGCACTGCGCGAAGCCCTGGGCTACCTTCTCACGGGAGTCGCAGCGTGTGCAGATCCAGAGGCCTGTTCTGGTGAGAGGTCCTCTCTGGCTTACTGAATGTCTGGAAGGTGTATCTGGCTTGGGAAATTCCCGAGCTGTGAGTCTTTGGAGGCTGGAAGAGTATTCGGGGAAGCATTGTGTGATGCCTGCCTTGCTCTTGCAAACGTCTAGAAATACGTATGCTGCTGACAATTATGGAAAGTGGGACAGTGGGTTAGCTAAATCTTTGGGCTGATCCAGTATGTCACTTCTGTGTTCATAAATAATTGGCATGCTAAACACTGCTGTTAATTGCACTGGAACTTGCAATGATTAATTCTAATTGCTATTCATTATTTCTGTAGCGTGTCAAATGTACTAGAAACAATATCTGGTAGGTACTAAGCATTAAGATACGGTTACAGTAAGAGATGACTACTGACTTTTGTGCGTTCTGTGCAATGGTGGGCATTTCAGCCCATGTGTGTTGGCATTTGGGATGTTTGCCTACGCAACGTGATGCGAAGTTTGGGGGATGCTGAGATCGGGTCCTCAACTGGTTGTAACTCACTATATTTTCTGACTGGTGGAACTTCAGTGGTTTAATCTCAGTTTAAATCTGACCTCTGGGTTTTGTATCACATATATGAGATAACGGCTTATAGCACTATTACCAGTGAAAAGTCACCTTCGCTTTGGAGCGGCAGGCTAAAAGGGAGGGATCGCCCCTCCTCAGGGAGATGGCTGGTAGCAGGAGGAAGTTCTACCAGTTGCCTCAGTAGATCAGAGGTGGGTGTTTGGATAAATGGACAGGCCACGCTTCATTCTTTTTCACTTCTCCTGTAATCATTTGCTTGGGAAACACAGATGTCAGCCTCAATGGGAATTCCGTGTTGAGATGCTTGGTAAATTTTACCTATTACAGTTACACTTAGTTCATCTTTGTTATAACTGAGAGTGCTGGAAAGATGAGGTGTGGGTTTTTCAACAAGCAATGGCAGGGAAAGCATGGCTGTGTCAGCCGCATTACGGTAAACACGGGGTAAATTACTGCTTCAGTCCTTTAAATTACTTTCAGTTTACTCCAAGATTAGCATATGCATGACAACTCCTGCAGAGAAGCTGATGTGCTGGAGGTATGTGCTTTGCCGCAGCTAACAATAACTTATTTGTGTACCTATTCTCGATTATTTTCATTTTTAAAGATCATTTTTAATGAGTCTCTGACGACCCATGTTGGGGCTTCTGACTTACTCCCAAGATGAGGATGAGTTGGAAGTTTCCTGGGGCGTTGCAGGCGGCTTCTGGGCCAGCCAACAGGCTGAGGACGGTGCTTTGCAGCGGAACAGGGTAAACAGGGAGGGAGTTGATTAGGCAGATACAACTTTCAGGCAGCTTATTTTAGCTGATAATTTTAAGAACCTGAACAGGCAATCCATAAGCAAAATTTTAGTCCTTACAGAGATGTTTTATTTGTCTCTCTACTTCCTCTGGCAATCTTGTCTGAATTAATATATAGCTGCATAGCTACTGACTGTGGCCACGTAGACATTGCTTACAATATAATACTTGGCCTTTGGGTGGACCTGCAGCAATTTTTAAACATTAGTTTGGCGATGGGGTAGTGATACACGTAGTTAAGACTCTTCACTTACAGGGAACATCTGATTCAAGCAGAATTAGAAACGTGGATGGGGTAAGGAATGTTTTCCAATCCAGTCTCGCTGAACAGACAATTAGCAAGATCATTAAACAGCCTCATTAGTACCGTGATAATTATGGGATTAACACACTTCACTTCAATATCTCTAATTTGTTTTGTAATATAAGCAAGATGGGGAGATGATTCTGCTATATTTGAGACTTCTGGACAGCCACCATCAGAAATAAGGGCTTCTTGGTAGTTAAAGAGCAATGGAGGTTGGATGGCTGGAGGAGGGAGGTGCCGGGGACAGCCGGAGCTGCCAGGCCCTGAGAAACGCCGTGGACAGTCCTTAAGTTTTGGATTCAATCTAGTGGGTGTGCTTCGTGCTGTTTTGGGTCTGGGAGGAGATTTCGGATGAGTTCCCTGTGGGCAAATCCCTGCATCAAGGGAAAACATCACCCTGTGTAGCACATTTTGATAGCTCCAGTGACAAAGCGCATGGCCTGGAGTAACTTAGTGAAACTTTGTCTGAGTCAGGTCGCTGAATGCACCAGAAAATCAGTAGCTACGGCTCTTCCAGTGTCTGTGGGAGCAGGCACCTTCTCCTGCGACCCGCCTGCTGAAGCTGGAGCCCATTGCTATGGTGGGCTGGGGGTGCCTGGAAAGGCACGTTGCAAATCCTTGAGCTGTGCCCGCCCTGTAGCGCGATGGGGGCCGCAGCCTGTAGGGCTGACACCTTTTGAGACTGCTGGGTGCTCCGCAAATAATCAAGGCCTATTTCCACCTTCCCTTCCATCTGCAGCAAAAGGAATGGGAGATTGACGACAGCGCTTCTCTTTTATACCCTGCACAACAGCTGAAGTCTGTTTATAGAGTGTAGCGGGATGCACGGTAGCGTGTCAGGATGAGTTCAGGCGTCCTAGTGAGGGAAGAAGGCTGTTACACCCAGGGCTAGTGGCATCTGCTAGAAATGCTGACACCGGTGTGTCAGTATTTTCATTGAAGAGCTCGCCTCTTGCGTTCAGTCGGAAACATGCTGCCGGCTGGTGCGGGCACGTTCCCAGCCAGCCGTTCGGTCGAGCGTGTGCGGCGTGTGCTTCAGGCCACCACGCTGTTGCATTCAGTCGATGCGGCAGAGGTTGTGGGGCCAGACAGGCATAATTTGAGACCACAAGGAAGTTAATGGGGCTCACAGGGAGTCTGGAATAAAAATCTCAGAGGTAAGAGGCATGCCATTACCAGTGAGGTGGCAAACCTTTCGGGAGCCTGATTATTTCTCATGCTCCCCAGGAGATGTGAACTGGGGAAATAACACAGGGAGCTGTGTTTAGGAGTGGATTGTGCATCATCACAGCCATGTTGGTATCTACCGGGAACCTCATTTTTGAGAGAGAAGGCGGCTTGAGGCTCATGAGAGAAAGGTATCCAAATGTAAGAGCTTGCCGTGGTGTGTGGGTGTTCTGCAGATGAGTTTTAAAGGTGAACTTTCATGTTTTATATGTTTGTTAATTTATCTGTCAGAAGGGAAAAAGGAAAATAGCCAGTCTGTGTAACTGGCTAGCAGGAGTCACCTAGCGCTCTGACGGACCGAGCTGTTCAGGGTAGCTGCTGTGGCTCCGTGTAGTGCAGAAAAGCACTGTCCTTGGGGCCAACCTAGTAGGAATTTGCCCGAGAATCCCCCTGGATATCAAAATAGGCTGAGGAATAGGTAGGTGCGTAGCCATGTGCAACTAAACAGAATCATGCATATCAAATAAATATAAAAAAAGCTATATATGCAAATACGTGATGCGTATGTGAGCTCCAGAGATAAAGTAGTAGGTGCCGAGTTTGATCAGGATATCAAAGGTACTCTAGGATCTGTCAAGCGTGACGCCTCCATGTTATTCTGCAAATTTTAACATGAAAAGACAAGGCAGAAACGGGTCTGACATTATTAACAATGACAAGATCCTTCCCCAGCACTCCTTGCTTGTTTTCCCTTAACGAGCTTTGGTGGGACAGATCCTCTGACGAGGTGCCGCCGCTGCCGCAGCTCGTTGCGATGCTGAGCTGTGAGGCTGGTCCCTGCCTGTTCCGCGCCCCCGCAGGCGCGTTAGTGGTGGGGCAGAACTTGGGCGGCTGTTGGCCGGGGGCACGGAAACCCAGGCGCAAGCTCCAGTTTGGCAGCAAACACGCGTAACGCAAGCGCCGCGCCTGGCAGAACAGGGAGAAATGGGGGCCTGTAGATGAGAGAGCAAACAGGCTGGCAGAACTGGAAACGCTGGGAGAAAGAGCGCAGGGAAGCAGGTGAAAATTAGAATGGTTTCTCTTGAAATGAAACTATTCACAACAATAATCGCGTGGCAGGGCAATAATCCTGTCGGGATATAACCCTGACACTGGGCAAAAATGAAGCCCTGTGAAGGTCGGTGTTCTGTGCCACGTGCTAACTCCTATACTGCAGCGCTCGCGCGTTTCGGCCACCTGGTCGAAGCTGGATTGCGGCACGAGGAGGTTGGAAACCTCCCACAAGAGACTGTGTCAAAACAGAGCACGACGAGTGCGGCCTGTTACGGGCTGAGCGTGACAGAAAAAGCCTGGTATGGTCTCAGCTTGACGAGGAAAAAGACTGTTATCAGCTGTGAATGTGAAGGTTGATTTATTGTATCTGTAGAATAAAAAGGAGACTGGTCAGAAAGGGGACGGGTGTTTCTCAGGGCAGTTTTCTAGGATCATTGCTCATTGGGAAATATCTCTTGCAAAAAACATGATTTCTCTCACTAGGCAGATCAGGTTGTGACTGCACCTTTCTGGCAGCCTCCCTCTCTGATGCTGTTTGCTTTGACCGCAGGCTGTACTAGCTGTAACACTATCATTATAACTCAAACTTGACAACAGTGACAGCAACTAATGTGTCATTTGACTGGGAGAAGGGGCATCTCACTTGAGTGGGTTTTTGGGTGTTTTTTTTGTTTGTTTGGTTTTGGTTTTGGTTTTTTTCAGATAAAGCAGGACTAGAAGTTCAGTTGCTTGATGGCGCAGTGGAGAGCTTTTGTCCCGAGAATGCCATGTCGGTACGAAGCTGCAGTGCATTTACTGAGCACTGAATAAAACATTTTTCCCTTCCCTTCCACTGTGTTGCCCGCTTAGAAATGAAAAGCTATCAAAATGGGCAATTAGTAGTGAGAGAGACTGCTAGCAAACCCATGGTTTTTCCCTTCCTGATTACTCTGACTCAGTTTTAGTTATGTAGTCGTTATTTTCTAAGTCACAGTGCCACTTTGACAGTACTGCCAAATGAAGGAGGCAAAGCCCTGCTGCATCAACTCCCATCTTCTATTGCGCGTTGTAACTTCGGTGTTTTGCTGTTTCATTGTTCCCTTTGTGCTTATGGCTAAGTATTCCTGCATTATTATTTAGCTGGAGCTGCAATTGCAAAGTTTATCTGCAAATGGAACAAAGCAGTCAATCATACCCGTTTGTTTCTGCACAGCTGCTAGATCTTTTACCTCTATAGTTTATAAATCTGGAGCTTGACTTGAATCCCGATTTTTCTTCTCTTGCTTTTATTTATTACAGTGATTTATTGTCTGGTATCCATTTATATCTAGCTTCAGACAAGAGCTCTTTTATTTTTAGCCTGGTTAGAGGAGAATTGTTGGGTGCATGGGTCCAGTTTTGTGGAGATATGCCCACTAATTTCAGTGGAAGATGGATCAAGCCGGTGATGCATGAGGCTGTGACTAAATTTTTCCAGCGTTTCGTGCAGGAGAAGTGTATGTGCACAAAAATGTGGCTAAAATTAATCTGTGTTGTATGTTGCTGTTAAACAGAAAAGTGGTAAAAGTACAGAGCTGCTTCTTCCTCTGAAGACCAAAGCAACATCACCAAGGTTTTCTTCAGGAAGAATAAAGTTGGTTTGCACAAGCCACTGTGAACAGTGAGTCCAGGAGTCGGGGGGTGCTGTGGCCACATCCTGGAAAGGAAAACGCAAATCTCTTCTGTCCTGTTCTGCTCCCCTGTTTCATTTACTGAATCAAGAAAGAAAATAAATCCAAACTGGAAGGGGGGTGGGGGTGGGGGTGGGAAAAATCACTGTAAAATGTAATCTGGCATAGAATCACAGAAGTTCTGGAAAACTGGGAGATGGTAAAAGGAAACGTTCATGGGTTTCCAATTAAATTTTTAACTTGCTGAACTGACCTCAAATATTTCACTCTACCTCAGCTGCATTTCCATTAGATGACCTGGTGCTGCGTGATTTTTGATACCTGAAATCTTCACTCTTGTTTGTGGGGTGAGGCTGCTGTGCAGACCTGCAGATGCTGTGTGTCCGTCCTGGGGGGACATCCTGCCCGGCCAGGGATGGTGGCACTGGGCACCAGTGGGAGTCTGGGGCTGGTTCTGAACTGATCCAGGGCGAAGCGCTGTTGGATGTTTCAGCCAGCAGGTGTATTTCTGTTTGGGTTGAACAAGCGTGAAGTCAGCCTGCCTGACAGAGAATGAAAAAAATATTAGCAGAATGTCGGTATTGTGGTAAGTGTACTTTCCGAGAGGCATGGCTCTGAGCAGCAGCTCTTGGCCCATTCCGTTGTTCCTTTTGCTGGAAGCTGACTTCCCTGCTCCCAGCAGTGAGTCCCTCCTGCTTCTGTTGCCACCAGCAGATACCTTAAATCTAAAAAAGACATGCTCCTTTTGAGGATCGTTCGCTCTTCTCTTGCTGCTGCACAGACTGATGTCTTACTGATTTTACTGCAGAACTGAGTTTTGCAGGATAGGGCAAGGGATAAACAGTTTAGCAAATGCCACGAGGCCTTTTTCCCCTGAGAAACCATCCCAGCACAGGCGTTGGCGCGGGGACATCGGCCCCTGCGGTCCCAGCGGGGCAGTCTGTGGGGTTTTTGTGGAGCCTGTGGCTGTGCCAAGCGAAGCTCGCGTTTGCGGGGTGCTTGTCGACGCTCTCCTGCTGCAGAGGCAGCGGGCGTTGGGTCTGGGCAGCTCCCGAAGCGCAGGATCTCCACCAGCCGTGGCGGTGCAGAACCAGCGCGGGAGGGCGGTGGGGCCGCGTTGGGCAGGCCGGAGGTGGGGGCAGTGGGGCTGAGCCCCCGCTCTGCTCATCCCCAGAGGTGAATAAACCCCCCCAAAATAAAAAAACATTCCCCCTTTCTCATAAGGAATTTTGGGTTTGCTTTTTGTTTGGTTTTGGGTTTGT